>WNGS01167372.1:22217570-22232507 GCA_020271785.1 Procambarus virginalis | reverse complement strand
TGACTTATGCAGAAGGAGGAAAGAATCGAGGCAACTACAGAAGTACCATACTGACCCCCCGAGCTCAAAGGGCAGCAAGAGCCTTCGTGAGAACAAGGAGATAGTTGTCAGGAGAGGCGACAAGTCGCCAATATACGTCATCCTTAAGAAAGACGAATATCTGGCGAAATGAACAGCATACTCTCTGACCAAACTAAATTCCAAAGGGTAACGAAGGACACTACAGCCGAATTGAAAACAAAGGTCAACAAGTTGATTGAAAACTGGAATGCCAAGAAATCCGGACTCCACTGCCAAAGATATTGGAGAATATAAACTGGATATGCGTATGGAAACGTCAAGACGCATAAGCCTGGAAACCACTTCGGCCAATTATCAGCCAGATACCCACACCACGTACAGACTGGCGAAACGACTCAACGGCTTACTGACTCTTATGTCCCGTGCAACTTCAGCCTGAAATCCCGAAGGAATTTGTTGACTTACTGCGGGGAACACGGGCTACAGGGATAAGAGCCTCGTGGACGTAGAATCACTGTTCACCAACGTACCTGTGGATGAAACAATCGGGATGATAGTGGACCGAGTGTATCGAGACCGGCCTGTACTCCCCTTGACATGCCAGAAAATATCCTGAGGGAACTACTCCAAGCTTGTACTAAGGAGGCACCCTTCTTGAGCCCGGATGGGCACATGTATAAGCAAGTAGATGGGGTCGCCATGGGTCCCCTAGGCGTCCTGTTTGCAAACTTCTACATGGGTACTATCGAGGAAAAAGTCTTAGTCGACTTAAACTTGAAACCGGCATATACTGCAGGTATGTTGACGACATTTTTACACAGGTACCTGATGTCAGACATCTGCAGGAGCTGAAAGAAGCGTTTGAGCAGAATTCTGTGTACGTTTCACTTACGAGATGGAGAAGGATGGGAAGCTGCCCTTTCTAGATGTAACAGTCATGGAAAGGAGCGGAGGTTTCCACACTGCAGTCTAACTAAGGAAACAAACATAGGGATGTGCCTAAATGCCAACAGTGACTGCCCAGATAGGTACAAGAGGAGTGTTGTTAACGCTTATGTCGACCGTGCTCTCAGCCACAGCTCAGAATGGAAGCAAGTCGACGAAGAACTCGTAGGGTAAGGCAGGTCCTAGTCAACAACGGCTTCTCCAATGGTTTCATTGAAGACATCATAAGAAGGAAAGTAGAACGCCATGCAACCTCTGAAGAACAACTAATACAACACCTATACCCCTATTAGACTATTTTACAGGAACTTCTTCTCCACCGCTCATAAAACGGAGGAAAGGGTCCTGAAAGATATTGTTAATAGAATGTTATCCCTACAGACAAAAATCAGAAGATACAACTAACGATTTACTATAAAACAAAAAAAACAGCCAGCCTACTAATGAAAAACTCTCCAGACACGGAGCAGAACGCCCTAAAAGAGACAAACGTCGTCTATGCCTTTAAATGTCCACTTGGGGACTGTAAGCCCCAAAAAACTCAGTATATAGGCAAGACAACAACATCTCTTTCCAGGCGTTTAACGATGCATAAGCAACAGGGCTCCATTAAGGAACATATACTCTCTTCCAAAACCAAACCATCACCAGAGAAATCTTACAAATAACACAGAAATCATCGATAGGTACAGCGATAGCAGGCGGCTTGACGTCTGCGAGGCACTACACATCAAGAAGTCACACCAGCAATCAACAGTCAATTAATGCACAACTATATTCTACCCACTTCAAGACCCCGCTCCAATATAGAAGCATCAAGAAACTGGGCCAATAGGCCCTTCCGCAGTTACTTCCATTCATACCTTCAATTTACCCAGTTAATATCCAGTTAATATCCATTGTTTTCGTGTTCTGTCCTTTGTTGAAGTTTTGTTCACCTCATTAAAAACTGTTGTAACATATCACCTCACCCCAAACGCGGGTATAAAATGAAAGATGAAAGCTGTTTAAATCATAGCATAGTAAAGAAACTGTTTAGTGCTTTAGGTTATAGTTGTGTGAGAAAACTAAAAGTCTTGAAAATGTAATTATTATTACGAAACGCGTTCACGTGTCGCGTCAGACTAAGAAATAAAGAATGAATTTTGGAGAATGATTTTTCATTTACCGTCATCAGTAAAAACAAACATAAGGAAAATGAGAAATTCGTGTTAGAATTATTATCTTACTTTTTCGGTCATATTTAATAACATTATATATATATATATATATATATATATATAATATTATATATATATTATATATATAATATATATATATTATAAAAACCATAACCCCCAGATGTAGAAAGCGATTTGTGGGATCTTAAATCATACAGTCCACTTTAAACATCATACAGTTCGCTATCGAAGCAAAAAATTAATGTAAGAAATAATTACTATATAAATTATATATAATTAATATATAAATCTCACTAGTCAGTTTTTCTCACAATTGTCTTCAAATGGAAATCTTCATTGTCTCTTCCAACGTGCAGTCATTTATTGTCTATTGTAGAAGAATCAACACTTCACTGCCTGACTGCTATATTCTGCCCACCACATGGTAAAAAGTAATACAATGGGACATTCACACAAACAAACTACTTTTTTCCTTTTTTTTACAAATCCTTCATGGTTTGATTGTTTTTTAGATTACTTTAAATTGTTTACTAAAATGGAAACGAGAAAAACAGTATTCATATGGATTTAGTCAACTGTCAGAGTTGAGTTTATCTTTCAGACACAGGGTTGAGGAAGCTGTGGGTGAACATATGGTGATCCTGCAGTCACCTAATGGTGATTGCTTTGTCATAGCAATGCTAGTTTGTGTGTGTAGTGGATGTGATATCTTCATTGAAATGTTAAACTTTTACCTAGAAAGGCAAACAGGTTATACATTTATTACTGAAATGTCACCAATGGCATAAGAGACTGCACAATGCATACTGGTCATAAATATTTTCTGTGAATACTTAAAGTATCGTTGGCGGCATTTGTTGACACTTCATGCCACTTGAGATAAACTTTCCTCTAAATCATGTTTTTCTCTGGTCATTTTATACCCCTTGGAAAGAGTGCATTTCCTGTGATTTAAAAATTTTGTTTCTGAAACTGCATGGAACTTTATTTCATGTACCTGCACTTGCAGTTTCCTGAACTTGTTATACCATCCACATTCATGAAGAATTATTCCTATAATACCATTATTACTGAGGTGATGCATTCGTGAAGAAACCAAGTCCGGTATATATTCCTGGTTAATAAAAATAGAAGTCATACAAAGTGAAGCAGTGTGCCCAGGAAGCAGCCCAAAAACCAAGGACAATGATAGTACTCTTTTTTTACCACTTTGCTGGAATGTGATAATGGTGCAACCTTTAGCCAGGATCCACTTGACGTTGCACTAGAGGCTGTGGTTCCTGACGACAGCTGGTGGTTGGAGAATAGGGGAGCAAAAGCAGGCCGCTGAGTCGTAATGCAGTAACCTCTGCCAGCACCGCCCAGTAAATCTGCATCTCATATGCACATAATAAAAGTTACCCATTATTATAACCCATACATGGCATCTCTCAATATTTTATAAAACTTACAAAAGATTAAACATTTGAAAGCAGTTCAATATATATACCCTGATTCAAAATGTAAGAAGGGCACAAAAATAGTGTAAGTACAGTACTACCAGTGTATGCCTCCTGCTGTATTCTGAAGGACAGAGCAGGAACACACTTTTGTAAATAGTCAAACAGAAATGCACGATGTTCAATGTGTAACTAATATGGCCTTCAACTAAACACCTGTGTAAAGAGCTATATACAAAAATACATAATTTTAGGTGTAAAGATATATGAAACTGTGCACATGGCAGAAGGACAATAATAAAGATTGACATATGGAGCAGTAATGGCATATTAGAAGCAAGTGTACAAGTGCTTAAGATGATTCATCCAGGCTAATTGCTATGTTATGAAGATGTACCTTGAAGAGTAAAACACTGACTCAAAGTTAATTAAAAGCAAACTAATATACTGAATATTTCAGTCAATTTTAAAATAAGAAAACTAAAACAAATCTGACTGGTATATAGGGTAAAAATCTTAAATTAAAAAAAATATATGGGTGAAGAATTATAGAGGCATTAGTCTATAAAGTACATGGCAGACTAGTAATGGAGAGAGTACAGAAATAATTGATAACCTAGTCAATGCTTAACAAGTTGGTTTTTTGGAGAAAGAGGTTATATAAATCAGATACAGGCATTGATCCACCTAGTGAAGTTATGTGACAAAGCTAATAAGAAGTCCATGGCCTTTATGAACTGGAGAAAGTGAACAGTAGAGGTTTATAGAGAGAAAATGCATATCGATTAAGTGGAATATCAAATGCCGTAATGAGTTTTCATTCAGAAAGTTGAGCATGTGTAAGAGTTAATGGTGTAAAAAGTCACTGTTCTGATATTACTGAAGTAGTACACTAAAACTGTGTAATATCCCAATGATTGATCAATGTATATATGGATGAACTTGAGGAAGGTTAAGATGAGAATACTAGAAACGGGTCTAAATTAAGTATTGTAACTCTAGAGCCCCACATTATATCTATTATACCTGGTGCATTCATGCCATCCAACTTTCCAGTAATATACCAAACTTGCTCATGAAGGTGTGCGAATGATAGACATTTCCATTACCTCTTGAGCTCATTCCACTTGTTTACTACTCTCATTGCATATGAGTATTTCCTTCCATTACTTGGGTTCATCTGTGTGTCTAGCTTCCAACTATGTCCCCCTCATTCTGTTGTCCCTTATCTGGGAAAGACTGTCTCCATCCACCTGGACTATTACCCTCACTATATTGTGTATTTTTGATCATATTGTCTGGTTATTCTTCCTTCCAATGTGATTAATTTTAGTTTATTTAGGCAGTCCTAATAGCTTATTTGTTGAATTTAAAGTACCTGCCTTGTGGCAAGTCTTTGAACTTTCTAAATTTTGTTCTGTACATTATGATGTGTGTGTGTGTGTGTTCCATGCTGAAGCTGCATAATCTAGGTCTGGTCTTGAGAGCCAGCCTATGTTTGTTAGTCTTTCAAATGCAGCTGACAATTTTCTGTTAATATGTGCTTCAAGTGTTAAGACTGATGTTACATACATTTCTTTTTGTTTTCTTTTTATATTGCTTTTCAACTTGTCTATCAACCTTCTGTAAGGGACAGGGAAAATGGCATTCTGGTAATCTAGGACAATGCCATCAACACAGTGTGTCTCCTACTGAATCTTGCCAGCCTTGTGGTAAAACTAGATCTGGGGCCAGATTCAAGAAGCAGTTACACAAGAACTTACGAACGTGTACATCTTTCCTCGATCTTTGACGGCTTTGGTTACAGTTATTAAACAGTTTACAAGCCTGAAAACTTCCTAATCAACTGTTGTTATTGTTATAAACAGCCTCCTGGTGCATCGGAACTCATTAACTGTTTAATAATTGTAAACAAAGCCGCCAAAGATTGAGGAAAGATGTACACGTTTGTAAGTACTTGTGTAACTGCTTCGTGAATCTGGCCCCTGGTTCATAATGCATCCTTTTTCCATTTTAGGACATTACTGACACACACAAAAAACACAAGTCTATGCCTAGTAAGCAAAGAGAATGTGCAATAGTGATACCATCATGAAGAATGATTATGTGTGAGGAAAAATATATATAAATAAATATGATGAATTGGAGTGAAAAGAGAAGGCTAAGAAAGTAGGAAAACATGGCTTTGTGAAAAACATATCTATACATTTGAAAAAGCACAAAATGTGGCAATGAATAGGATTGACTGCATGTCAACTGGCTGCTTATAAGGTTACAAAAGAATAATTGACAAGCTAGTTCTATAAAAATTTGTCAAGTACTATATACCTAGCATTCAAAATGACAAATACTGCTGGCAATATGTAGGTATTTGTCATCTCTATTGATGTTATTGGGTACGTAGGGGCAGCACAAAAGACAGGTTGACACTGAACATTTTTTTAAAACATTTATCCTGAAACACTTCACCATTCTATTTCTGGTAGGTGCCTTCCCCTCTCCCTGTAAATAATTACAAACAACATACCTCCTTTCAAAAACCTCTATGTTTAAATTGAGGTATTCCCTCTTCGCTTTCTCTCTTCGTTTCACCATCTCTAGCAAAGTAACTGCTCTAGATAGGTCTCGTCGCAATTTTAACATCTTCTCATAACTGGATTCATCATTTTTACGATTCTTTCTTGTTTGCATTTTCTCTGTTCTTTTACGGAAAGCCACGTATGGATCACTAGAGTTGGACCCTGTGCCTTTTTCTGTCTTAACCTGCAATGCAAGTAGATATCTAGAATAATGTGATTAGGTAAAAAATCAAGAAATAAGTTACTATTTTTATACATCAACTGTACAAAAATAAAGAATTTAAACTATTGTAAAGAGTAACATCTAACCACATCCAACTAAACTGACCTTTGGCTGAGTTCTATACAAGACATCCATGGTGAAATATTCTAAGATGTGCTGCAAGTTCTTGCAAGAAAACTTTCGTTTGCCTTAAAAGCATCATTTCACTCAGACTCAATTCATACCACCAGATTAGTTAACTATGACACCTCAATAAGTACCCGTTGTTAATACACATTGGGTTCCCAAGAGGACAAACTACCTCTGGTGATAACTGGGAGCATATTAGTCAACTCTGACCTGCGGTATGAGTGCATGAGCCAGTCTGAGCCGCTTGTTGAGCCAATAGTCGTAGACAGCAATGATGAGATCATCATCATCCTTCAAAAGCACCTTGGCCTCCTGCAGAGTAACAGCTTTCAGCCCCGAAGCCTAAAAAAAAAAAAAAAAAAAAGAAAAGAGAAAGCAAAATTAGTACTTTTGTTATTGTATTTGGTCTTGCTCCCTCTGGAAACTACAAATTCCTGAGAAGGTGAGCACATTTAAAGTCTTCATACTGTAATTTCAAACACCTTTAGAAATTATGAACTTTATGATGGAACACAAATAACAATCATTACATAATTCTACATACTGCACTGATTAACACTTTCGCGCTTTCTGGGAAGCGTAAAAAAACTTACCCTATGTGCTTTGGGCGTCTCGCGCGCTTAAGCGGTACGAGCGAAAAGTGTATACTCTTTTTACTGTCCTGACACTAATTGTAGAGCTACTTATTTAAATTTGGTATCACTGTGTTCGCAATAGAATTCTCTATAAAAACATACATATAAAATACTGCCAAAGCACATGGAATATCAACACCAAATAAAAATCTATTGCGATCACTTGGCGAGAGCGCCAAACAGCAACAAATGTTTCCACTCTCTTAATGATTGCGATGACCACATTTATCCTACATCATTGATTATGGTATCATTGGAACCGCAATAAAATTCTCTATACGGACATATGCATATAAATATAGAATCAATGTTGCAACCAACCCACAAGACGGTTGGAAGTGGCTGAAGTGTTACCCGCGGCGGCATATCGGCACCATACAATTGTTATACCAAGATGAATCACTGCCATGCCGTTTTCTTTAATAAGCTCTTCGGTTATTAGAAAAAACGTAAATTTCATGGCGAACATTTCTAAACTATCCCCAACAAAATCGGATAGAAAATGGAATTTATACAAATATTTTATCGTTGGACTAGAGGGTGCGTCGGCAAAGTATCCAGGGACTTAAAAGATTGGACGCTAACGCTAGTCCGCTAAGTGCGAAAGTGTTAAGTTATCATGAAGGTGAAGCAGTAGCTACTTGTTTACACCTGGAAATTAAAATGTGTGAAAAGCATGAAAAGTTTTAGTGATCACATACAAGTGAGAGAGTAAATGGGGAAGAAACATTTAAAGATAATAAAAAACTAGTGTCAAAATGAAAACCTATTAGTGATAAACAGTAATGTATTTATTGAAAGATCAATATGAAGATGAAGAAACAGTAAACCATCAAATTGCAGAGCAGTCATGCTCTCCAATGTTGACCAGACCACACACTAGAAGGTGAAGGGACAACGACGTTTTGATCTGTCCTGGACCATTCTCAAGTCGATTGTGAGAATGACAATCGACTTGAGAATGGTCCAGGACGGACTGAAACGTCGTCGTCCCTTCACCTAGTGTGTAGTCTGGTCAACATACTTCAGCCACGTTATTGTGACTCATCGCCTGCATGCTCTGCAATAAAAATAAATGCATCTGGATAAAACATTTTTAATATACACTGTACAATGAATGAAACTCCCACTCTCCAGATCCTTGTTTTCTGGATTCCCAGATTGCCAAGACAAATTTTTGATTCCCAACCCCGAATTTACTTAGTTTTAGATCCTAGAGAAAGACGTTAGCAGAGCAAGGCTGCTCATTAATTGGCTTATGAGAAATTGCTTGATGTCATTTGTAGTACTGTACGTGGAATTCTTGGGAAATGTGTGTGATGTGATTTGTATCACATGCAATTCTTGCTTAATACATGCAGATGTCACTTGTAGTACATGGAATTCCTAGATCATTTAAGAAGCTGCTACATTTATTTATTTATTTTTATTTATTTATATATACAAGAGATCTTACATTCTTGTACAGCACGCATAGCTTTTCGGGCAAGTACTTAATCCCAATTTTCCCAGGAATACGGCCCTGCCAAATCGTTTAACAACCAGGTACCCAATTTACTGTTGGGTAAACAGAGGCTACAGTTAAGGATAGGTACCCAGGAATTCCTCCCCAGCCAGGATATGAACCCTGGACAAACCGCTCACAAAATGCCAGGCGAGCGACTCACCACTGCGCCACGAGGACGTTATTTCTCTAGTAATTGCTACAAGAGTTTGAAACAATTAACTCAGACTTACAAGAGGACAACAAAGAAAATGAGAATTTAAGGCTCTATTATTCCTCAACCATGTAACCCTAGACACTCAACATCTTGGCCTCAACCGCACACCCTAAATTACACCAACTTGTTGGGGGCGTATATATAAAGAAACTTTTTTCCTTTCTATATCATAAAACATTTACATCTAATGGTGAGAAAATTATAAAAAAAAATTATTTATAGCTTGGCAATACTGTAGTGAGAAGAAATGTCAAAAAATCTAATTTTGAATACAGTACAGTATTCATTTTCAAATTATTTGTAATAGATTTCTCTTCACTAATACCTGGAGAGGGTTACCTGTTTGATACCTGCTTGATGGGGTTCTGGGAGTTGTTCTACTCCCCAAGCCCGGCCCAACCAGGCTTGACTAGTGAGAGCTTGGTCCACCCGCTGATGCTTGGAGCGGCCCGCAGGCCCACATACCTACCACAGCCCGGTTGGTCCGGCACTTTTTTTAGAAAACAATCTAGGCTTCTCTTGAAGATCTCCACGGTTGTTCTGGCAATATTTCTCATACTCGCTGGGAGGATGTTGAACAACCTTGGACCTCTGATGTTTATATAGTGTTCTCTGATTGTGCGTATGGCACCCCTGCTCTTCTGCAGTTCTGAGAGTAGTTCTACTCCTGGAGCCCGGCCTGAGGCCAGGTTCAACTTGTGTTAACTTGCTCCAACAGGGTTTTGCTTGGAGCGGCCCGCAGGTCCACATATCCACTGCAGCCTGGTTGGTCAGGCACTTCATGCAAACACTTATCTAACTGCCTCTTGAATACATCCACCTTTGTTCCAACAATATTTCTAATGCTGTCTGGGAGGGTGTTGAACAGCTGTTGACCTCTGATGTTCAGACAGTGTTCTCTGATTGTGCCTATGACACCTCTTCTCTTCACTAGTTCTATTCTGCATTTCTTTCCGTATCTTTCATTCCAGTATGTTATTCTACTGTGCAAATTTGGTACCTGGCCTTCAAGTATCTTCCATGTACACTGTATATATTATTTGATACCTTTCTCATCTCCTTTCCAAAGAGAACATTTTGAGAGCTTTGAGACGGTCCCAATAATTTAGATTTTTTATCGTTCTATGCATGCCACATATGCTCTCTGTATTCCCTCTGATTCAGAGATTTCTCCCACTCTAAAAGGGAAAGTGAGTACTGAGCAATACTCAAGATGAGACAACACCAGAGATTTAAATAGTACAGTATTAGCATTGCTGTGGGGTCTCTGGATTTGAACGTTCTCATAATCCATCCTATCATTTTCCTGGCCGCCGCTATATTTGCTCGATTATGTTCACTAAATGTCAGGTCATCAGACATCATAATTCCGATATCATTTACATGTTGCTTTCCTTCTACGATTGTATCCGATTGTGTCCCATACCCTGTGTTTCGTTTAACTTCCTCGTTTCCACCATACCATGTGGTTGACACCATGTGGTTGACAAATGGAATGCATTAGGATGTGATGTGGTGGAGGCTGACTCCATACACAGTTTCAAGTGTAGATATGATAGAGCCCAGTAGGCTCAGGAATCTGTACACCTGTTGATTGACGGTTGAGAGGCGGGACCAAAGAGCCAGAGCTCAACCCCCGCAAACACAACTAGGTGAGCACTAGTTGTGTACCTCAGAATCAACAGGAACCTATCCCGCGACATATACCGGTTGAAGATGGACGATAGAACAAGGCTGTTTTTGTTCCAATAGTCCTGGACGACAGCTTTCTCGGAGTGTTTCATCATCATACATAGAGCGAGAAACACGTACATCTCGTCGATTGTCGTATCCTTCCATCTCGTGAGGCGTGAGGCAGGTAATATGCCGCCGTCTATGAGGGTGTGGGTGTATGTGTTTGTCTCGGTCACAAGATGAGCCATGAAGACATTGTCGAAATATGCCTGGAAATATTCCATGTCCGCCATATCATCACCGGTATATGGGAATAAAGCTGTAACACCAACGTCGGTATCATCAAACGTTGGTATTTGGGAGACAAATGTGGCACAATCCTCCCACACAAGTACACCAGGGGGTTTGGTGTTGGCGCCAATACCACGGCCAACACCACCATGGGCACCAAAACCATGGCTATGTCGTCTGCTGCTGCTGCTGCTGCTGCTGGAGCTGCACGAGGGTATGCTTGACGCTGAGGCTGATTTCCGTACTGTAGGCCTACCACGAACACCTAATGTTGAGAGCCCACTGTCGTCATGCTGGGAGACATGCTGCCGCCTGCCTCTACATGTTGCTGAGGCAGCAAAACCCCGCCTGGTACCATCCCCACTGCTAGTACTGAGGTCGTCCACATTACTCGTATCGGAGCCAATGTCGCTGAACCCTGAGAAAGATTCATCACATGTACTGTCACTGAATAATGAACTAGCATCTGGGGACAGACATGATGGTGGTGATGATAACGGTGTTGACCCAGGGCGGCGAGACAGGCTGGGCGAGGAGCATGTACCGTACACGCTCGCCACATCATCCACTTCTGTTTCCCCCTCACTCGTACCAGACCTCTGTGTCAGGTCTTTCTCTGGATCATAGTCCAGGTCATCATCCATAGCACCATCGTCGTACAATATATCGCGAATTTCCTCCTCCGAGTGTCGTTTTCCATGACCGTGGGTCGCCGTAGAACGGGAGCTCATTGACGATACGTCAGACATGGTTGCTGCTTGGGAACTGGGGCTCCCCACGGCCGCGGGGCATGCTGGGAGTTTTTTTCAAGATGGCGGACGATCACTGGGGCCCCCAGCCATCATGAAAAATACAAACACCAGGAGGCGAGTTGCACACCCGAAGCCTGGGCCTGCAGGCGCATTGCGCAGTTAAAGGGTTAAGGGCCCAAGTATTAAGAAGCATTAAAATTTCTACACAAATATCTCATGCAAAGTAAGGTATGTATACTTTACAGATATTTATATTACAAAGGATGAAACACATCATCTATATATCCTGAAACACTGAGGTTGAAAGACAATACTGACAGGGGGTATGAAGTGGAATGTGTAAAATGTGGATATGTGAAGGAGACAATATGGATATTAAATATGATCAGAAAAACAGATCCATCAAGTATGAAGGTATAATAGCATGGCCTTCCCAAGTGATTTTCTTGCATAAAAAAAATGTGAAAAGATTTACGAAACATCACAACATGAAGAAACACACATCAACAGATACAGTATAAAAATATTTATATTTTGCCATCACTTTTACCAAAAAAATTTTTAAACCATTACCCTAAAATTTACATAAATATACTGCACACACACACACATACTATAGTTAATCTGTTATAACCTAGATGTACCTTTTCCAGGCGGTCCATCATTTCCTCAAACTGCAGGTTGGTGAGTGGAACCTCCCCTTTAGCAGCATGCTGACTAACCCAAGCCTCATCCTCAGAGTCCATATCATATTCAGGATGTCCTGGTCTGCTGAGAATGGGTGGATGTGGATCAGCTGTCTGGGAGCCTGTAACATAGCAATATCAATTTATGATGGGCAATATATTTTTCATTTTGGAGCAGATTTACAAAGCAGCTCATTTGACATTTCGCCAGAATAGTGTGTTAGTAAACATTTTTATTAAATTTAGAGAGAGATATGTAAAGTATTTGCACACTACTTGCCTATGCAAACAGGCATAACAAAGCTGGATATACACCACATCTTTCTTCCAGATTTTCATTTGCAGTTGGAAGGAAAACTGCAGATAAAACCAGTGAAGAGCAGGGGTGCCATAGGCACACTCAGAGAATACTGTATAAACATCAGAGGTCAATGGGGGACCTAAATTACGGAGAGCTCAATTGGGAATCAAGGAATCCTCACGGCGGGGAAAAAATGTGGGGAGCAAAGTTAGCAGACGTTATAGACAGGCATTTCCTAACACAACATGTGAAGGAAAACACAAGGTAAAGAGACGGGGATACACCGAGAATTGCCCAGTTGCTGGAAGAAAGCAAATGTTGCACCGATTTTCAAGAAAGGAGATAGGGAGGAGGCACTTAACTACAGACCCGTAAAACTGACACGCATCCTCCTGCAAAATACTTGAAAGAATAATTAGGCTAAGACTTGTTGCACACCTGGAGAGCATTAGGTTTGTAAACAAACATCAACATGGGTTCTGGAAGGGGAAATCATGCCTAACAAACCTTTTGGAATTCTATAATTAAATAACAAGATAAGGCAGGACAGAAAAGGATGGGCAGACTGCTTATTTCTAGACTGCCAAATAGTCTTTGATACAGTACCACACATGAGATTGCTATTCATGTGCGGTACAGGAGTAAGGTGGAAAGGTCTTAGCATGGGTAAGGAGCTACCTAACAGGAAGGAGCCAGAGAGTAACGGTAAGGGGTGAGAAGGCGGACCGGCAAACAATAACGAATAGAGTACCTCAAGGATCGGTACTGGGACCAATTCTATTTCTAATATACGTAAATGACGTGTTTACAGGAGTAGAATCCTACATGTCGATGTTCGAGGATGACATAAAATTACTGAGAAGAGTTGTGACAGATGAGGATTGTAGGATCCATCAGGACTTGAACAGGTTGCAGAGATGGTCAGAGAAATGGGATCAGGTGATAGGAGACCAAAGGGATAGTACACAATGAAGGAGTACCTGTGACGATTCGAGAAAGAGACCTGGGAGTGGACGTAACACCTAATCTAACTCCTGAGGCACATATAAATAGAATAATGACAGCAGCGTATTCTACACTGGCAAAAGTTAGAACATTTAGAAACCTAAGTGAGGAGGCTTTTAGGGTGCTTTACACTGCCTACGTGAAACCAATCTTTGAGTATGCCATGCCATCATGGAATCCCCACCTGAAGAAACATATAAGAAAACTGGAAAAGGTTCAGAAATTTGCAATGAGGCTCATCCCAGAGTTACGAGGGATGGGATATGAAGCGCGCCTGAAGGAACTGAACCTTGTGACACTAGTAAAAAGAAGGGAGAGGGGGAATATCATAGGAACATATAAAAAACTTAGGGGAATTAACAAAGTGGAAATAGATGAAATGTTCACACATAATATTAACAGAATGAGGAGATATGGGTGGAAGCTGGAAACTCAGATGAATCACAGAGATGTTAGGAAGTTTTCTTCTAGTGTGAGAATAGCAGAAAAATGGAAAGCACTTAAGGGGCAGGTTGTGGGAGCAAACTCTATTCATAATTTTAAAACTAGATATGATAGGGAAAGGGACAGGAGTAATTGTTGTAAACAACCGATGGCTAGAAAGGCGGGAGCCAAGAGTGAATGCTCGATCCAACAGGCACAAATAGGTGAGTACACATCAGCAGCGCCAGGAGGCAGGAATCACTGCAGCAGGCTCCAGGAATATCCAATTGCATAAGTATTGGGAACAGGTTGAGGGGTGTAAGTGGTGTCCCAGGTTACATAAAGTTATACAGTAGGTAAGTTTAACAGTAAATAAGATAAAGAAATAAGTGGAAGTAGTGAAAAGTCTGTGTTGGAAAAGTTTACATTCCACAACAAATAATTGTCAATAACAAAGATCGCCCCCACCACAAGGAAGGTAAACACACCAACTGATGACTGTTTCAAAGGATTCTTTCCACAAGATATAATGACAGAAGGGTTTCTTGGCAGGTTAGAGATGATTGAGGATATGCTAAAGACGTATGAAGAAAAAGTACTTGAATTAGAAGAAAATGGAGCCCTCAGGAGTGAGTTTTGCACTTTAAAAAGAAATAGGTATTCTTCAAAATTTAAGAAATTATTGCCTTAATAACAAGGTAAAGATTCAGGAGGAACAAACCAAGGAAATAGAGAAAGAAAATGAGGTATGGAAAGTGAAGAGTGGTGAATTTAATGAAATTAACAAGAAAATACTCATATGGTGGAGCAACTCCAAGAAACACTAAAGTCCAACTTGGCATTTATATGCAAAGATAAACTTTCACGAACAACACACAAGAGGAGGTTAATAAAGAACTAGAAAGTACAAAGAGAAAATTAGACAGACATAT
>WNGS01167372.1:22190468-22217545 GCA_020271785.1 Procambarus virginalis | reverse complement strand
GCACAAGTTGTTAAAGAGAGAGGCGATCAAGGAAGTGTACAGTATTTGGATGTCAAAACCAGAAATGACCAACAAGAAGCAGAAGTTAGAAGCAATTAGGAAAGAACTGGTTGCAAACAGTAAATTTGTACAAAACACAGACGAATCCTCGTCACGGCCCTTGTGGATTTGTTCATTAGTACAAAACACTGCAGATAGAAGTCTATAATAATTTTCAGGGGTTTAGAAAATGAAGTATCATCTAGGGTGGACAGAGCAGCAGAAAAGATGAAAATCATAGAGAAAATAGTAGTTTTAGGAGAAGGCCTAAATTAAAGGAGCATGAGTGATTTTAGGAGGATAGGAAAATATGAGACAAAAATTACCCCTTGAGGGTGATATTGAATGGAGTGAAATCTAATGACAGAAGTGCTAGAAATGCCAGGGAAATAACTGAGTGATGAGGTTGGCAAACATTGGTCAATAAGACAAAACCTCTCAAAGGAAGACAGAAAAGATGAAAACAAACCTCAATGAAGCAAAACTCTAAATGGGAATAGAAATGAAGAAATAATTTTTTCTACACAAAGTGTTAGGGACTGAAAAGATATGAAAATGGTATATAAAAACAAAGTACAAAATCATTAGAATAAGGCAGTAAAGGGAAAGGGAACATGTTTCTGAAACTTATAAATAACCTGGTTCGCGTTCATGAATACCAACATAAATGGAGCGAGATAAAAAAAATACTGGAACCAAGAGATAATTCAGCTTAAGTTCCCAGGTATAGTCGCACTAACAGAGACGGAACTTGAAGAAAATATTTTAATGAGGTCGTATTCCCAAGGGGCTACTCGATTTGAAGACGTGACAGGAAAACTAGAAGGGGGGGGAAGAAGGAGTGGCAGTGCTAGTGAAAGAACACCTGAAGGTAAAAAAGGTAATAATCGAAAACCCTCAAGAATTTGACATACATATTGGCATTGCAGGTTTGGAATCAGGATGATAACTGATAATCGTAAATGCCTACAGCCCATCAGCAAGCAGCACATGGACAAAGGAGTACTAGGTGTTACACACAGAATTACAATAGCGTGATTATCAAATGAACAAATCCACAAGGACATGTGCGAGGATTCGAACCTACGTCCGAGAGCATCCCAGACGCTGCCTTAATCGACTGAGCTACGACATGGTATAAGAATTGCAACCAGAAATTCTACTGAATTTACTTAGTAAAGTAAATATTCAATTGCTTGAACTGTTGTGTTTATGTAATAAGCTCTTCAAAATATTCCTTACATTACTCTGGAATTTCAGTACATTTGAATATGCCCTCTATTTCCATTCTTCTTTTATAACTACTGTATTGTTTTCTATTCTCACTTCCTTTTAACAAAACAATTTCCCCTTTTTCTGGACATCCTCAGCACCGCTTTGCTGTTGCTTGATAAGGCGCCTGCCACCCCAGAATTGACACGTTAACCTCACATGATGCAAGATAACATGTATGGCACTTCCTCCTAATACAATCTTTCTCCTCCAGCCTATGATCAGGGAGTTATCTGTGCTACGAAGAGGTTGTACACCAAAAGATGCTCAATGAAGTTTGGTGGTTTTGCCTCTCGAGGAAGAAATAGAACTCGGCGGGATAACAGAACTAAAGAACCCTGGGAATTTGAAGAACTATTACATCAAGGAAGCCATCTATATCTGGGCCAAGGTGTGGAGTGAATAAAGATAATGAAAATCTGGAAAAATCATGGAAGGGTAGTGAAGAGATAAAGGGAGTGAACGATTTAAGACAGGGAATGGGTCGCTGAGATGTAGAGAGATAGGAGGGCTTACTGTAAATTATCCATCTTAATGGTGAGGATCAAATGAGGCTGGATGACAGAAGATCATTGTGAAGGAATTCCTACAGACTAACTAATACGTTTTACTCATGTCTTCTGTTGACACGCTAATTAATTTATCATTCTCAATTCTGTGCTAATCCAGAGCTTGGACAAGCTGTGAGATCAAGTACTATATTTCAAAACCCTATTTTTCACTTGTTTCTTTAGTGTTTTGATGATGGATCTGAGGGACCAGATTACCCTCTAAACTGCGCAATGCGCCGGGCAGGCTCACGTTCTTGGTTGCACAACGCGGCCTCCGGTATATGTGCCATTTTTCACGTTCCATTTAAACTCCCGCAGCTACAGGGGGTTCACATCAGCTTCCTCAGGGCTCATGTAAACAGATGCCATCTTTAAAAAAAGTCGTGGTCCACATTCCCAGGTGTGGGAGCCTCAGTAGTGTGTGAGCAACCAAGGCTGGCGCTCGCAGCATGAGTGCACAGCACTGCTGTCAGCGTGTGACCACAGTAGCGCCTAATAATGTCAAAATATATATATATAACTTGTATTATTTAGCCATGATAGTGTTATAGAAGAGCCTGAGTGTCATGATGACTGGGTACAATGTTCAAATTTCAGTGATTCAATGCTGTTCACAATGTTCCCGCGCTAGCCACAGCACCACAGCTTTATTTCGTCCATCTAGGAATCTTCAAATGATTTCTTAGGTTCCTTTTAAAAATAAATATGTGGTCAATTATTCATTTACAGAAATTAGTGACCAGGATTGTGGTTAGAACTAGCGTTGTGCGGAGTATTGTGGAAGGAGGAATTTTGGGTGAGGGAGGGAGGGAGGAGACTTTGAGGTAGCCTCTGTGTGTGTGTGTTGTGGGCAGCGACTCTTGTTTCGCTCACCATACTAGCTTAGTGGTTCGGCTATGAGGCAACACATATGTAATGTGTATACAACCGGTATATAGTTAATAACAGCAACAGGAGAATGTTGAGACGAGTTATTTTGCTGAGGGAGGTTATGTAGTAATCGTAGCGTCGTCTCCTGTCTGCTGTGTGATTTTTCATGCAGTGTATGGTGGCAACTGTGCTGTTTGGACACAAAACCGGCTTACTTGCATAGTTCTGGTAAATAAAACATGTAGATAGGTATATATAACACGTGTAATAGTATAATAAGAACAATAACAGAATGACGGGAGGGGGAGCAATGTTGGCGAGTAAGATGTTGGAGTGAGGGAGACTGGCTGGGTGTGGCTGCTCTTACTCGAGGTGTTCTGAGTGTTGATGGTGAATGTATATAGTGTGTGACAGTGTATAGTGTGTAATAGATTGTTATATATACAGTACATAAATTAACATGATACATAGTAAATATGTGCAGAATATGTGTACACAAGTGTCATGCACATAACAGTGTCTTTGGACAGTACGGATGTTTTAATGCCATTATGTAGTGTACGTGTTCATTATACATAGGATTAGCACGTAAAAACCAATAAATGTATTTAGAACTGTGCGCAAAAAATGAACAAAAATATATTAGCGGCAACTCGTGCGCCCCGCCACGGGCGTCCTACTGGCCCCACGAGCGTACGTCACGGGCGAATGGGGAATGACGACGTCACGCGCCAACTTACGGACCCCATAGCAGCCAAAGTAAGTACAATTTCAATTTTTTTTTTATATACCCATACTGAGGGAAGGGTTTTTTGACACTTTAAAAAATCAAAAGAATTTTTTCAGAGAATTTATTCCTGCGCACTGTGGGGATGTCATATTTGGAGGCAACGCAGTTAAGGGGTTAAGGCTTTTTTACTTATATAAAGTATACTCTAAATATATTCCCTAAATCATTATAAATATTATAATTATCCCTTATTTTGTTTTCTTGAGGGTTTATTTTTTCTTGACGTCATTTCTACACACATTGACCTACAACTTTCACATACTTGAGTACGAATACCAAACAATGTTATTACAACATAGAAGTAAATTCATGAATTAGAACTGCCTTATCATTGTCAATAACTTCACCTTCAATTATATCTATAACTAGAATTTCAACTTACTTCAGTATCCAAAAATCTAGTTTCTGACAGATTCTCCCCATTTTTACATAAAGTGTGCACAGCTGTCTGTTCTACAATCCCTATAGAATTGATTTTTCATAAACTCTAAATGGTTGGAGTTATAATGTTGTTGTCTAAATTTGCACATACTGTATTTCAAATGCCATATTGACCAATTTTTTTACAGTAAACTATACTGAAAACCTATACAGTGGAACCTCGATTAACGAGTGGCTCTATTACGAGTTTTTCCAGTAACCGAGCAAGCCACTCGCAGCAAATATGTCTCTATTGACGGGCTCGCCTCTATTAACGAGCGAAACCACATGGTGCTTCCTTGCGTCTCGCAGGTTCTCGCAAATTCTCGGATGCCTCCTACGCCAGTGTTGTTGTTTTACCTCACACGACAAGCATCCCTCTGGCTTTATTTGCTCTTTTCTTTGGGGTTTTTAGTGGTTTTGCGACTACAATTGTAACACACGATGTCTCCAAAGAAGCTGCTTGCTAAAGATAGTGTTGTCAAGATGAAGAAAGATACAATTACTGTGGATTTGAAGAAGGAAATTATAGTGAAGCATGACTGTTATTGCCAAAGAAAGCCAATATCACATGCATCCCGAGGTCATGGAACAGCAAGCTCAGGGTTAAGCTTCACCCACGCCTGACAGCTGAGTGGACTGCGCGTTCTGGGTTCGAACCCCGGTGGAGGTGGAGACAAATGAGCAAAATGTTTTTTTCACCCTGATGCCCCTGTACCTAGCAGTAAATAGGTACCTGGGAGTTAGACAGCTGCTACGGGCTGCTTCCTGGGAGGGGGTAACAAAAGGAGCCTGGTCGAAGACCAGGCTGCGGGGACGCTAAGCCCCGAAATCATCTCGAGATAACCAGTCAAAATGATCTGAGTCAGGCTTTGGTGCAAAGCCTGACTCTGCACAAGCATGCACGACAGATATGAAGACACCCTCAAGTGGCCCAGATATAACGGTGGACAGTCACAACCAGTGTACATGATGGAGGCCTAAATGAAAACCACACCTATACAAGCAACACACAACAGCAATTGCCAGGGGACTCATTCTTAGCCAAAAAACTTGACCAAGGCTACAGAGGCAAAACCTGGGAAGGGGGGGGGAGATCACTCACTCTGGAAAGCATTTAATTCCCTATGATACCCCAACAATGATGCTCAAAAATATACCACCTTAAAAGCAAGATCAAGAAGCAACGGAGCAAAAAGGTAAAAGGAAAATGGTAACTGCAAGATCAAATTTAGAGACTAAGACAGTTTGAGTGGAGCATGAGCTGGACAGAGATGAAAATGGTGGGTATGAAAAGTTCAACCCTCAAACCTTCTTCATCTCATACCTTGTGGCAGTTCTGGGGATCAATGTCTCCATGGCCATGTCTCTGACCAGGCCTCCTCGTTGGTCATCTGGTCAACCAGGCTCTTGGACGCAGCTGCTTGCAGCCTGACATATGAATCACAGCCTAGTTGTGATCAGGTATTCTTTGAATATTTTATTGAGTTCTCTCTTGAACACTGTGAGAGGTCAGCCAGTTATGCCCCTTATGTGTAGTGAGAATGTGCAGAAAAGTCTTGGACCTTTCATGTTAATAAGAGTTCTCTCTTGGCATACCTATTCCACCTCTGCATTTCACTGGGGCTATTTTGCACATCCTGCCATGCATACTGGTTTCATGTGATATTTCATGTGCAGATTTGGAGCCAGACCCTCTAATATTTTTGACATATAATTGTTATGTACATTATGTCTCTTGTCTATGCTCTAGAGAATAGAGATTTAAAACTTTTAATCGGTCCAATAATTTAGAAGTTTTATAGAGTGGCTTCTAGCAGTAAAGGATCTTTGCATGCTCTCCAGATTAGCTATTTCTCTGGCCTTGAATAGGGCTGTTAGTGTGCAACATTATTCCATCCTAGATAACACTAGTGTCGAAAGTATCATTATTGGTATGGCATCTCTTGTTTGAAAGGTTCTTGTTATCCATCCTGTCATTTTTCTTACAATTGGGACAGCTACTTTATTGTGTTCTTTAACGGTAAGGTCTTCCGACATGATTACTCCTAGATCCCTTACATTGTTTTTTCGTTCTACAGTATGATTTGACAGCATTTTATACAGTAAATAGTTTCCATTTGTATGTTTTGTTTTCACTGTTTCCATACTGCAGGAGCAGAAACTTGTGTTAATTAAACATTTGGTGTTGGCGCTCTCTGGAACATTAGTAACCTGGAGCCATTGACAACAAAACCACATATCATAAAATGGAGAAAAGGTGACATTTCAGTTTGCCTTCAAACATTTTCAAGTTGTTTCTCCATTTTCTGATGAGTGGATTGGTCATCATATCTTCAGCCACATTATTGTGACTCATCATCTGCATCTAGAGCCATTGCTTGTTTATTTCTGTTTATGCTTCATGATTATTTTTATCCCACCCATGTTGTGTACCCTTCAGCATTTCATATCGCTCCAGCTATGGCCATGGTTGTCTTACCTGGAGTTGGCTTAAATGTCTTTGTATCCCACCACAGACACCTACTCTGTGGGTTGCAGACATCACACTTAATGGGTTGACATCTCTTGTCACCTTGCTTCCAAGCAGTGCAAGAAACTCATTCTCCAACATAGGGCTATTGATGGGGAGAGAATCTTTTGACCGCACTAATACATGTTGGCACGATTGGCCCTCAGCTGAGCTTCGTGTATAGAGTTTCTTGCCCTTGATTCCCATCAAGGGTATAGCATCCTTGATGGGATGATACCATCATAGCTTGATGATATCAGAGCAAGGTGGCAGCTTATCGGTTCTGCATTAGCATCTTTGTTTGGCATCCCTCCTCCATGTCAGTTTCATTATCTTTTCAGTCTTGGCGTCTCTCAATTTCCCGGTTAATGCCCATACTGTACTAATACCTCATCCCGTTTAGCCTTGGTAGAACCTCTCTCACTGGTGTTCAGGGAAGGGGGTGGAGGAGGATGTCTCTTGGCTTTTTTCTTGGCTGTTTTGGTGTTCTTTCATCTATGGTCTATTTCTACTCATTGGGGATCTTTTTTTTTTGTTTTTAGATTATGTGTTGGAGTTTCCTTTTTGGGTGGAATTTTAGGCCTTGGCTGTCTTTCCAACTGTCCAGGTAGTGGGCTTCACCCTCTTCCCCAGCAGCATGGATTTTGTACATTAGTCTCCATATAATTTGATGACAACTCAGTAAATCAGATTTCAAATGCCTAGTACACCATTACCTTCCTATTCCTTATTTACAATTATATTAACCAATCTTAATCAAATATAGTTTTCCTGATACATCTGGTCAGATTGCAAGTTCTGTACTACAGTATACAATACAACCATGTGAAGACACAACTGAACTGCCTTTAGCAAGCTAATTGTCTTTCACACTGACACTTGTACTACTCTCTCCCAGTTGTTAACAGTACCACAACTGCTGCTACTATAAAAAAACCAACTCTCCTGTATCAACTTACTTTATAGGTGGGAGGGTACATCTTGTCAAGGACGGAGGCATCATCGGTACCCAAGTCGTACACTTCAGGTACCGGAATCACACGTTGATGAAAGATGGCCTGCTGTAAGTGATGTTCCTGAAAAACCAAAGATTATTAACATTAACAAACATATTTATACGTAGTTCCCTGAAAATTTTATGTACAATAGACCATCTTTCTAGCTTTGATCCCTGAATAATTCCAGTGTAACAGCAACAGTCATGAACAACACCTACATACTGCATTTTATACTAGAAAATAACCAACGCTTGTTACCTAGGCTATATAGTATTTTTGCAGATAAGATTTTATCTTGCTTGATAACCCTTATTTGCACAGGAATGACATTGGCAACACACAGATATAATACAGAATACAGTAAAAATAAAAATACTGTACATTATAATGACCACTGAATATTATGCTTACATTATATCACTGAATAACTTGAGAATAAGCTTTCTGTCTTTATGTTAAGTAGTTTGCTTTTTTGTGCCTCTTAACTCTTGGGGTCATCTAGTGAGTACAACCCAAGGGCAAGTGTGGTGCACCTGTTTTAATGTACTAAAGGAAAACATATGAAATGTTGCACATTGCAATGGTGAACAGCTTACAGTAGTCAGATTATGAAAGCTATGAAACTTTAAATGACCTTCTGTACTGAAAATATCCCATCTTCTTTGGGTATGAATATAACTAAAATACGGGTAAAAAACCCAATAGGCTAAACAAAATAGTAAAAATTTGTCTAGACTGAAATGGTGTTTGAGTTGCTGTACTTGGACCATGTTTTCAATTACAGAATAGACTATAAAAATTTGTTGGGCCCAAATACTGCACTGTACCTGTACTACTGTACTAAAGACTACCAACACTCCTGGATACAAGAGGGTCAAACATTCAGAAATCAGGTGGAGTGTTGCCTAATGGTATGTAATTGTGAAGAGGTATAATATAGGCCATATTATACTGTACATTGAATTACAGACAAAATACCCTTACATTCAAGTGATGTGTCCAACAACTTGGACTGAACGGTAGAGCGACGATCTCGCTTCGTGCCGGTCGGCGTTCAATCCCCGACTGTCCAAGTGGTTGGGCACCATTCCTTTCCCCTCCGTCCCATCCCAAATCCTTATCCTGACCCCTTCCCAGTGCTATATACTGTAGTCGTAATGGCTTGGTGCTTTCTCCTGATAGTTCCCTTCCCTTCAAGTGATATGTTTCACCATCTGGATAAGTGTGCAAGGACATACACATTTTTTTTGTTAAATTTTAATGCATATAGTGTCTTTTTGGTAGTGTCTTAAAAATTTGGTAGTGTGTGCTGTACTTACCCCATCCCACACCAAAGCTTAGGCCTATTAAGAATTTACATATCTAGTACAGTATTTACTCTAAGGACCTCTGATTTACCGTATTGCTGGATTTAAAAGCAAGTTTTGTGATCAATATTTTGATCCTTATTTATAGAATCAATGTCCAGTAAAGGAAGATTATGGCTGCTATTTAATTTATAAAGTGCCACTAGGTAAACACAGCCATTATTGAGTTTGTTGAGGGACAACTTTGTCCTTGCTAGGCCAATGATTTCCGTAAAACTTTTGTGGAGTGGGTGTTTCCCTGGAGGGTGGGACGAGTGTGGGGTGGGCAGGAGGGTGGGACGAGTGTGGGGTGGGCAGGAGGGTGGGACGAGTGTGGGGTGGGCAGGAGGGTGGGACGAGTGTGGGGTGGGCAGCATTGTGGGACGAGTGTGGGGTGGGCAGCATTGTGGGACGAGTGTGGGGTGGGCAGCACTGTGGGACGAGTGTGGGGTGGGCAGCATTGTGGGACGAGTGTGGGGTGGGACGAGTGTGGGGTGGACGAGTGTGGGGTGGGACGAGTGTGGGGTGGGACGAGTATGGGGTGATCGGGAGGGAGGGATGAGTGTGGGGTTACGAGTGTGAGGTGGGCAGGCAGGGAGGGATGAGTATGTGTATGTGAGTGGATGGGAATAATATAATTTCCATAAAGAAAAACATATTTTGGGGGGGCCTGAGAATTACTTGAAATATGACATACATTTAACCTCCGTACTGTATAGTACTTTATATTTTTTGTAGACAGATTTTAAATGTGTAGAGGGAAGTGGTGGTAGTAAGTTGAGGAGAGGGGCCAAGCACAATAAAGAGAATAGTTGTCAAGCAGAAAAAAAATAAGAGGGTGTGTGAGATTATCATATACAGTACATTAAAATGGGGATGTGATGATCATGCATAGGTAAACCTTTTTGTGCAGGGTTAAGTACATTAAAGTGTGTTGTGACCATCAAGCACAGCAAGTGGTATGCATTGCGATATGGGTGTGGGGTTGCATAGTACTTTAATAAAAAAAAAATAGGATGTAAGGTGAGGATTTCATGAACTGCAAAGACCATGAGGTCATACAGAAAAAAAGGATAAAGAAAAAGTCATAATTTCTGAATGTCTCCAAACATCAACAGCAAAAAAAAAATTTATAGTGTGTGCAGTAACAAATAGGCTAAAATGACTACAAAAATGTCCAAACTCTATAACTATATAAACAAAAAAAATGAAAGATCTTAATTGAAACTTGTCAAAATAAATATGGCACCTTTGAACAAATCCACAAGGGCCGTGACGAGGGTTCGAACATACGTCCGAGAGCATCCCAGACGCTGATTTAATCATTCATTTGATTTTGTTCATTTGATGCATCGCGCTATTGTGATCTCTGTGTGTAATGGCACCGTGAATTGCAGTGTATTATTATAATACCTGGCTAAGAACCACTGTGGCCAATATCGAGTTAAGTGTACCAATGTATTTATTCCTTTAGCCCTCTATTTTTGTCAGGGCATAATACTTGACCAAGAATGCAAACTCTTAGGGATAAAAATTCAATTTCCTCCTCGTTCCAACTATGCCAACCTCGAAACCTTAAATAGTAGAAGCCTAAATACTCATTTGCCCTCCTGTAATACATACGAACCAAGCAAACAATACAGTATGTCCAGCAGCTTTTTCTCAAGGTAAATCACCACAAGGTATCCAACATGAAGCTGCAGATGTTAAAAACAACAGGAAGACTAGACAATGATTTGCTGGATAACAATGTATGACCATCTCTTACACGAGTCTTAATTTACTCTCTTCTTACTATGTAACTGATACATGGAAATAACCACGATATTTCAATATTCTTGGCACTATCAATTATCGAGTTGTGTAGGATGTCACCGAGTGTGCATTCACAACTGAATGAAAACAATCATCGTTTTTTCTTTCAAAATGCCTTCGACTTTTGTTAACTATGCTAACATTAAAGTATTGTACTGTACATACTTTATACTACAATTTAAAAAAAAATATATGATATTTTGAAAATACAATAGTAAAGCTTTGACTGCATTTTTATAATTTATGTCAGTAAACGCCTCAATTTTTCAATAATTCAATAGTATCATTCGTTGAACATGGTTCTTACGAAAATATATTTTTTAGTCATATTTATGAGGTTATTGTATATGTTATTTATTTTGTTCTCTTTCGTTTGCAGACAAATGTACCAATACATTCTTTAAACTGTTAAAGGTAGGCATTTATTTTCTAGTCTCCAGAAGCATAGAAAGAAATGACAAATATGACAAATTATATGAGATTAATAAAGATTTCTAACACCCCCATGCTACAATGTCTTGTATACTCAGACCTTAAAGCAGTTCTCGAGAAATGAGCCACTGAACATTGGAATGACTAGCACCTGTCTTCAATACCAAAATTATAACTATCAGACATTCAAGATGCCAAACATTTAGAAAATGTGTTAATTGACTTGATAATGGCCCAGGATGAATTGAAACTTCATCATATCTTCATCTTCTGGTGTGTGGTTTGGTCATCAAACGTGTGTTGTTCTTGGGAGTATAAAAAACCCACAATATACATGGAGATATATTACCACTGAAGAAATACCTTTACGAATGGTGATGCCTGGTCATCTAGAGACTGGTGCCAGTGTCCAGACACTTCCATGAATAATGAAAATCTGGATACCACCACTTTGGGTTAGTATATCTGTGGGTAGCAAATATACAGCATTCATTCCAATGTCATTTTACAGATGCATCCTCTTCAGATACAAACCATAAATTTTACAATAACCCTAATGAAACTATTTTTTTGTCCACAGAGAACGTCAATAACTTAGAGAACGTCAATTTAGGGAGCCGGTCGGCCGAGCGGACAGCACGCTGGACTTGTGATCCTGTGGTCCTGGGTCGATCCAGGCGCCGGCGAGAAACAATGGGCAGAGTTTCTTTCACCCTATGCCCCTGTTACCTAGCAGTAAAATAGGTACCTGGGTGTTAGTCAGCTGTCACGGGCTGCTTCCTGGGGGTGGAGGTCTGGTCGAGGACCGGGCCGCGGGGACACTAAAAGCCCCGAAATCATCTCAAGATAACTTTCAGACCTGCAACTTTACCCTATGTAAAACTCTGTGGAGCAGAACGGAGAGATCAAGCCAGCATCCAGGGTCACCCCAGATGCTGTCCTGCGCCAAAGCTTTTCTCTTAAGTTATATAACTATTGTGATTTCCAATTTGTATATTTACCATACAGGTTTCTTATCAACAGTCAAAAGAGGTGTTAGGCTGTTATGCATGCATGGCAAAGATAATGGTGTGGTTATGAAGAGTAAACAGGAGGGATGTGGTTGTAATGCTTAGTAAACAGGAGGGATGTGGTTGTAATGTGCAGTTAAGAGTTATAGATACATGCCCAATAAAGAGGAATGGTTGTCATGCACAGGAAATTAGTATGGTTGCCATGCATAAAAAATGAAGAGGAGTGTGTTTGATATGCAAAGTAAAAGTGGTAGGTGTGGTTGTCATGCAAAGACAAAAGGATTATTCTTGTTAAGTACAAAACCAAGGGGGGGGGGAATGATTATCATGCACCAAATAAGGGGGGGGAGGGTGTGGTGGCCCATGCACCACAGGAGGAGGGTGTGTGTGGCCCATGCACCACAAGAGGGTGTGGTGGCCCATGCACCACAAGAGGAGGGTGTGGTGGTCCATGCACCACAAGAGGAGGGTGTGGTGGCCATGCACCACAGGAGGAGGGTGTGGTGGCCATGCACCACAAGAGGAGGGTGTGGTGGCCATGCACCACAGGAGGAGGGTGTGGTGGCCATGCACCACAGGAGGAGGGTGTGGTGGCCATGCACCACAAGAGGGTGTGGTGGTCCATGCACCACAAGAGGAGGGTGTGGTGGCCATGCACCACAGGAGGAGGGTGTGGTGGCCATGCACCACAAGAGGAGGGTGTGGTGGTCCATGCACCACAGAGGAGGGTGTGGTGGCCATGCACCACAGGAGGAGGGTGTGGTGGCCATGCACCACAGGAGGAGGGTGTGGTGGCCATGCACCACAGGAGGAGGGTGTGGTGGCCATGCACCACAGGAGGAGAGTGTGGTGGTCCATGCACCACAAGAGGAGGGTGTGGTGGCCATGCACCACAGGAGGAGTGTGTGGTGGCCATGCACCACAGAGGAGGGTGTGGTGGCCATGCACCACAAGAGGAGGGTGTGGTGGCCATGCACCACAGGAGGAGGGTGTGGTGGCCATGCACCACAGGAGGAGGGTGTGGTGGCCCATGCACCACAGGAGGAGGGTGTGGTGGCCATGCACCACAGGAGGAGGTGTGGTGGTCCATGCACCACAGGAGGAGTGTGTGGTGGCCATGCACCACAGGAGGAGGGTGTGGTGGCCATGCACCACAGGAGGAGGGTGTGGTGGCCATGCACCACAGGAGGAGGGTGTGGTGGCCATGCACCACAGGAGGAGGGTGTGGTGGCCATGCACCACAGGAGGAGGGTGTGGTGGCCATGCACCACAGGAGGAGGGTGTGGTGGCCCATGCACCACAGGAGGAGGGTGTGGTGGCCATGCACCACAGGAGGAGGGTGTGGTGGTCCATGCACCACAGGAGGAGGGTGTGGTGGCCATGCACCACAGGAGGAGGGTGTGGTGGCCATGCACCACAGGAGGAGGGTGTGGTGGCCATGCACCACAAGAGGAGGTGTGGTGGCCATGCACCACAGGAGGAGGGTGTGGTGGCCATGCACCACAGGAGGAGGGTGTGGTGGCCATGCACCACAGGAGGAGGGTGTGGTGGCCATGCACCACAGGAGGAGGGTGTGGTGGCCATGCACCACAAGAGGAGGGTGTGGTGGCCATGCACCACAGGAGGAGGGTGTGGTGGCCCATGCACCACAGGAGGAGTGTGTGGTGGCCATGCACCACAAGAGGAGGGTGTGGTGGCCCATGCACCACAGGAGGAGGGTGTGGTGGCCCATGCACCACAGGAGGAGTGTGTGGTGGCCCATGCACCACAAGAGGAGGGTGTGGTGGCCCATGCACCACAAGAGGAGGGTGTGGTGGCCCATGCACCACAGGAGGAGGGTGTGGTGGCCATGCACCACAGGAGGAGGGTGTGGTAGTCATGCACCCTAAAAGGGAGTATGGTGACTATGCACCACAGGAGGAGGTGTGGTAGTCATGCACAATAAAAGGGAGTATGGTGGTCATGCACCCTAAAAGAAGGTATAATTACCTAAGTGTAGTTACAGGATGAGAGCTACGCTTGTGGTGTTCCGTCTTCCCAGTACTAAGTATCATTTAACGCTTTGAAACTACTCACAGTTATGGCCTCCACTGCCACCTCACCTAACTTGCTCCAACAATCTACCACTCTGTTTGCTAAAGTGAATTTTTCGTATATTTCTTCAGTAGCATTGTTTAGTTAGTTTAAATCTATGACCTCTTGTACTTTAAGTTCCAGGTCTCAGGAATTCTTCCCTATCAATTTTATCGATTCCTGTTACTATTTTGTACGTACTATAGTGATCATATCGCCTCTTTCTCTTCTATCTTCTAGTTTTGGCATAAAAAATGCCTACAACCTCTCCTCATAGCTCTTGTCCTTCAGTTCTGGGAGCCATTTAGTTGTATGTCTTTGCACTTTTTCCAGTTTTTTGATGTGCTTCTAAGATATGGGCACCATACAAACCGCAGCATATTCCAGCTTTGGTCTAACATAAGTCGTGAAAAATTTCTTCAGTATTTTGCAATCCATGTATTTAAAAGCAATTCTGAAGTTAGAAAGTGTAGCATAGGCTCCTCACACGATGTTCCTTATGTGGTCCTCAGGTGATAGTTTTCTATCTAAAACCACTCCTAGATCTCTCTTTTTATCAGAATTCTTTAAAGATTTCTCACAAAATTTATAGGTTGTGTGGGACCTAAATTCTCATATTCCACATTCCATAACATGGCATTTGTTAACATTAAATTCCATTTGCCAAGTGGTGCTCCATACACTTATTTTGTCCAGGTCTTCTTGAAGGCCATGACAATTATCAAAGTTTCTTATTTTCCCTATTATCTTATCATCATCAGCAAAAAGTTCATATAATTCTGTATTCCATCTCGTAGATCGTTTATGTAGGCAATGAACATCACCGGTGCAAGAACTGAATCCTGTGGTACGCCACTCGTGACATTTCTCCAGTCTGATACAATGCCTCTGATTACTGCCCTCATTATTCTGTCTGTCAGAAAATTTTCATCCATGTTAGAAGCCTATCTCCAATATGTTCCAGTTTCCAGAACAACCTCTTATGTGGAAATCTGTCGAAAGCATTTTTTTTTAAGTCCGGATATATACAGTAAACTCAACCCTCTCTTTCCTGTAAAATCTTTGTGGCTGACTTAGTGATGGTCATGCACCCTAAAAGGGGGGTGTGGTGGTCATGCACCCTAAAAGGGGAGTGTGGTGGTCATGCACTCTAAAAGGGGGGGGGGGTCATGCACCCTAAAAGGGTATGCACAATAAGTAGAGGGTGTGGTTGCCATTTAAAGAGTGGTAATGCACAATGGAGTGGTAATGTAAAATAGAGAAAGGGTGGTAATGCACAATAAAGAAAGGGTGGTAATGCACAGTAAAGGAAGGGTGGTAATGCACAATAAAGAAAGGGTGGTAATGCACAGTAAAGGAAGGGTGGTAATGCACAATAAAGGGAGTGGTAATGCACAATTGAGACAGGAAGTGTTATACAGTGCAGTTATAACAACAACAATTAATGATATACTGTAATGCATTCTCTCTTCAGCATAAGTTTCATTTTGGGATGGCTTTGGAAACAGGAGTATGTGTATAACAATTGTACAGTATAGGTGTATAGTGGTTTAACACTTCTTGCACCAAAAGTGCATAAGGAAAGTTCAGACTTGTCTAATAGTCTCTCTCTTTCATACTCCTCAGCATGGATGCCAATTCAGCTCTTTCTGAACTACATTTATATCTTTTTTTTTTGTATGTTTGGCTTCAATTATTTCACTTATAGCTCCTAATTTAAAATCCAATATTCTGTGCAGTTATTAGAACTGACATAAAAACTGACAAATGAGTGATGGTTGTGTGTGTTCAAAGTTAGGAAGTAACCTAAAACTAAATTAAACTAAAAATAAAAAGGTTTAATTTTTAATTTTTAACTTTTTCTTAACTCCTATTGCTAATAAATTCAGATTATTTTGAAGATTTTTTTCACTAAAAATTTAAAGCTACATTTTTTTGTATATGTTCAAGGTCAGAGGTCACCTTTATCTTGCAGTTACCTTGTATTGATTCTGGGGGTCAAGGTCCCCACAGCCTGGTCTCTGACCAGCCCTCATAGTCGATGGTCTGGTCGTCAGGCGGTTTAACAGACTGCGTGCAGCATGACGCATGAATCACAACAATCTCATCGCAACTGATAGAGCCCAATAGGCTCAAGAATTCGTACACCAGTTCAGAGGTAGGACCAAAGAGCCAAAGCTCAATCCCCGCAAGTACAACTAGGTGAGAACAACCGGTTGATCAGGTATCCTTTGGAGGTGTTTATTGAGTTCTCTCTTGAACACTGTGAGCAATAGGCCAGCTATGCCCCGCATGTGTAGTGGATGATTATTGAACAGTTTCAGGCCTCTGATTATTGCATCTCTGTTTTTCAGTGGGGATATTCTGGTGTCAGGTGATGTTATTTCTTTTTGCTGATTTGGAACCAGTCCCTCTAATATTTTACATCTGCAAATTATTACACATCTCTCCCACCTGCACTGTAAAGAGTAAAAAATTTTACCATTTTAATTGGTCCCAATGATTTAGAATTTCTATCAAGTAGATTTTAGCAGTAAAGGATCTCTGCATGCTCTCCAGATCAGCAATTTATCCCACTCTGTGCAAAAGAGCTGTAGAGAGTACTAGCATCATGAAAATCATTATTGGTATGGCATCTCTTCTCTGAAAGGTTCTTGTTATCCAACCTGTAATTTTTATTGCTGTTGTGACAGCTACTTTATTGTGTTCTTTAAAGGTAAAGTCTTCCAACATGATTACACTCAAATCCTTAACATTGCTTTTAAGTTCTATGGTATGATTTGACTGTTTCTTACACAGTTTCCATTTTTATATTTTTATTTTTTCCGTAGTGCAGGAGCTGAAATTTATCTTCATTAAATACCATATTATTTTCTGTGACCCATTGAAAGACCTGATTTACATCAGATTGGAGGTTTGCCGTGTTCTCTAAGTTGTCTGCTCATAAAAATCCTAGTGACATTTGCAAAGGATGATAGAGCACTATAGTTTATGTCTGATATGAGAATGAAAAAGAGTACTGGAGCAAGCACAGTACTCTGGGGGACTGAGCTCTTCACGGTTGATGGGCCAGATATTTTTTCAAGTATTACATACTGGGTTCTGTAAGTGTGACCCAACTTCCCCATGTGATCTTAAAATGAAAAATTCAATATTTAATGTTAAAAATTTTTATGAAAACAATGCTTCCTTAGCTTCAAAACAAGCACAACATGAAGGTTCCACCTCAATTATAAGTTAAAAAAAAATGTTGAACTTGTAAGCAAAAATTTGGCATTTTTCACATTGGCAACCCTGCTGTATGAATATTTGGCATCACTGAGCACTAGAATTTTGCATAGGTAAATTACTTCATATTCTCTACCATCCTAACAAATTTCATGGCCATCTGAGATGGTCAGGTCCATCTCAAGTCCAGTTTTTGTGAAGATTTAGCATGTGATGTACTGTAATGCCAAAGTATTTATGTAGGTAAATGGTTAGGTAAATATTTTCCATTATTTTCAGGTAGATACATAAACTGTAGTATAGAAAGGTGAATTATAGGTAAAAAAAAAGTGTCCAAGGCTATCAATCAGTCTGAGACATCATTGAATCCCTAGTCCACAGACACCCACAGTCAGAACCTCCGGGTGCCAGGTACGTTATTCTAACAGTGCTGCCTAACAGCATGGTAATACAGGGAGGCATAATATAGACCACAATATACATTGGGTGCTATGTCTCCCATCTGAACACCAGTAGTGTCCTGATACTAGAATGTGGAATAAAGCTCCAGACAATACCTATCTGTGGGTGCTGTATGTACACCTGCACAGTGTCCATTCCAGTATCACTTTATCAAACAACCTCTCAACTTTTAATTCATATAAAAATATTGCAATAAAAATAATTTAACTCTCTCTAGTCTGCCAAGAATGTCAATAGCTTTCTTAAGTGTCAGGAGTTCACCAACTTTACCCAATAAAGGCTTAGTGGTAATCATGCAGAGTAAATAATGGATGGGGGGCACTATACATACTGGAGAGTGGCTGGAGTTATGCATGGTTAAAGGAATACTGTACAGCAGTGATGTTTAGTAGTCCCTGATGCAGAGCCTAAATCTGTACTCCCTTGAGCGCAGGCGGGAGAGATACATAATAATTTACAAGTGGAAAATATTAGAGGGGCTGGTCCCAAACCTACACACAGAAATTACATCACATGAGACCAGGAGACATGCCAGGATGTGCAGAATACCCCTGTTGAAAAGCAGAGGTGCAACAGGTATTCTGAGAGAGAACTCTATCAACATCAGAGGCCCGTGACTGTTCAACACGCTTCCGCTGCACATTAGGGGCATAACTGGCAAACCCCTCACAGTGTTCAAGAGAGAACTGGATAAGCACCTCCAAAGGATACCTGATCAACCAGGCTGTGACTCATACGTCAGGCTGTGAGCAGCCGCGTCCAACAGCCTGACGTCCAGGGAGCCGGTCGGCCGAGCGGACAGCATGCTGGACTTGTGATCCTGTGGTCCCGGGTTCGATCCCGGGCGCCGGCGAGAAACAATGGGCAAAAGTTTCTTTCACCCTATGCCCCTGTTACCTAGCAGTAAAATAGGTACCTGGGTGTTAGTCAGCTGTCACGGGCTGCTTCCTGGGGGTGGAGGCCTGGTCGAGGACCGGGCCCCGAAGACACTAAAGCCCCGAAATCATCTCAAGATAACCTCAAGATAATCTCAAGATAGCCTGGTTGATCAGTCCAGCAACCAGGAGGCCTGGTCGACGACCGGGCCGCGGGGACGCTAAGCCCCGGAAGCACCTCAAGGTAACCATCCCCGTAACACAGTGGTAAGATACTCGCCAGGCACTTTGCGAGCGCTTTAGCCTGGGTTTGTATCCTGGCCAGGGAGGATAGATCAGGCGCCAATCCCTAACTGTAGCCTCTGTTTACCCAGCAGTGAATGGGTACCTGGATGTTAAATGATTTTGCGGGTTATATTCCGGAGAAAATTTGGATTAAGGAACTGCCTGAAATGCTATGCATGCCAGTGGCTTAACAAGAAAAAACTCTTGTATATATATAAATAAAATAAAAATAAAATAAAATAAAAACATATAGTTGATGTTATGTAGTTGATAGCAACCAAGGTATGTGGTTGCCACACACAAACACACACAAACTAATGATAGATTGCAGCTGCCATGCATAACATGTTAAAAGCAAAATATGGATGCCATTTACAATAAAAGAGTGAAATGTGGTTGTCATACACAATAGAGGGGGAATGTGATTTACATCCAAAATAAAGGCTAGACTTTGTCATCTTAGATAAAAGGAGGATGTAGTAGTTGTAAAGAGCAATACAATTATGTAGTTGTCCTGCAAAAAAACTGTACTGTTACACATAGTAGATACTAGGTACCCGAGTGTGGAACAGTATAATACTGCAGATACATGGGATGTTCCCTTAATGGAATCAAGATCACTTGGAATTATAATCAATAATGCAAACACCAATGGGCTTATAAACAGTGCAAAAGCACTTACATACAGAAAAATGGTGTATACTAAGACCAAGGCCCTACTGATGCTTCTTGTGGTGCTGCCTGCCTTAAGATTTTCTTCTCAACTAGAAAAAGCAACTGCTTAACCTAATCAAGATAATTTAAACTATTGTGCCCCTTACAGTATTAAAAACCACTCCAACCCAGCATAACTGAATGCAATAGTCTCCCCCAAAACATATACAAGTTGCCAGGTTAGGTAAAGAAAATCCAATCATGTACAGGAGTAGTTTAGGGTAATTGTGATAGGTCATAGCATGTCTTTACACTGTGATAATATCGATGTATGCCAGTCACACAGTAGCTGTGTCAGCCACATAACTAAAGTACAGTACTAGGTTCACAATAATGCCAGTGTATCCACACATTAGCAGTACCAGTACATAGAAGTGCCACAATCAATCAGTCCCACTGTATCAGTACCAACCATACACAGTACTAATAGTGCCAGTCACACACACCTGTTGATTGACAGTTGAGAGGTGGGACCAAAGAGCCAGAGCTCAACCCCCGCAAGCACAACTAGGTGAGTACACGTACACACGTACACACCACGTACACACGTACACACACACGTACACACACAACACACACACAACACACACACACACCACACACAACACACACACACCAACACACCAACACACACACACCACACACTCATCAGTGCCAGTCTCTCACCCACCTCCTTAGAGCAAGGCTCACACCGGTATCCTTGTCCAGGGTGTTGGGACTATGTGACACTTCTCTACAGCGTGGTAACTCCCTTGTCATTTGTGTCATTAATTACAGTAAGTGGGAAATTAACAGGCTACAATTGGCACACACACTATCAGTGCCAGTCTCTCTCACACACAAACACACTACTGAGTATTAGTGCTAGTTTCACACACACACACACACACACACACACACACACACACACAAACACACACACACACACACACACACACACACACACACACACACTATTAGTGCCAGTCTCTCTCCATACTATCTACACACTATCAGTGCCAGTCTCACACAATCAGTGCCAGTCTCACACAATCAGTGCCAGTTTCACACAATCAGTGCCAGTCTCACACATACAATCAGTGCCAGTCTCTCACACACTATCAGTGTCAGTCTCACACATACAATCAGTGCCAGTATCCCACATGCTATTAGTGCCAGTCACACACACTATCAGTGCCAGTCTCTACACACTATCAGTGCCAGTCTCACACCTGCTTGATACCTGATTGTTGGGGTTCTGGGAGTTCTTCTACTCCCCAAGTCCAGCCTGAGGCCAGGCTCGACTTGTGAGAGTTTTGTCCACCAGGCTGTTGCTGGAGCAGCCCGCAGGCCCACATACCCACCACAGCCCAGCTGATCCGGAACTTCTCTTGGAAAACAGTCCAGTTTTATCTTGAAGATGTCCACTCACTATCAGTGCCAGTCTCTCACACACTATCAGTGCCAGTCACACACAATATCAGTGCCAGTCTCACACACACTATCAATGCCAGTCTCATACACTATCAGTGCCAGTCTCTCATACACTATCAGTGCCAGTCTCATACACTATCAGTGCCAGTCTCTCATACACTATCAGTGCCAGTCTCTCATACTCTATCAGTGCCAGTCTCTCATACACTATCAGTGCTAATTTCTCTCACACACACTATCAGTGACAGTCTCTCACACTACAGTATCAGTGCCAATCTTTCTCATACACTATCAGTGCCAGTCTCTCTCTCACACAATATCAGTGCCAGTCTCTCACACACTATCAGTGCCAGTCTCTCTCACACACTATCAGTGCCAGTCTCTCTCTCACACACTATCAGTGCCAGTCTCACACACACTATCAGTGCCAGTCTCTCACACACACTATCAGTGCAGTCTCTCACACACACTATCAGTGCCAGTCTCTCACACTATCAGTGCCAGTCTCACACACACTATCAGTGCCAGTCTCTAACACACATATCAGTGCCAGTCTCTAACACACACTATCAGTGCCAGTCTCTAACATGCACTATCAGTGCCAGTCTTCACACACACTATCAGTGCCAGTCTCACATGCACTATCAGTGCCAGTCTCTCACATGCACTATCAGTACCAGTCTCTCACATGCACTATCAGTGCCAGTCTCTCACATGCACTATCAGTGCCAGTCACTCACATGCACTATCAGTGCCAGTTACACACACACACACTATAGTGCCAGTCTCACACACACAATCAGTGCCAGTCTCTCACACAATCACACTATCAGTGCCAGTCACACACACACACACTATCAGTGCCAGTCTCTCAACACACACACACAATCAGTGCCAGTCACACAATCAGTGCCAGTCTCTCACACAATCACACTATCAGTGCCAGTCTCACACACAACACACACACATCAGTGCCAGTCTCTCACACACACACACTATCAGTGTCAGTCTCACACACACACAATCAGTGCCAGTCTAACACACACAATCAGTGCCAGTCTAACACACACAATCAGTGCCAGTCACACAATCAGTGCCAGTCTCTCACACACTCACTATCAGTGCCAGTCTCTCACACACACATATCAGTGCCAGTCTTACACACACACACTATCAGTGCCAGTCTCTCACACACACACTATCAGTGCCAGTCTCTCACACACACACTATCAGTGCCAGTCTCTCTCACACACACACACTATCAGTGCCAGTCTCTCACACACAACATACACACTATCAGTGCCAGTCTCTCACACACACACTATCAGTGCCAGTCCCTCACACACACACACTATCAGTGCCAGTCTATCACACAACAATCAGTGCCAGTCTCACACACACACACTATCAGTGCCAGTCTCTCACACACCAACTATCAGTGCCAGTCTCTCACACACACATATCAGTGCCAGTCTCTCTCACACACTATTAGTGCCAGTCTCTCACACACTGTCAGTGCCAGTCTCTCACACACACTATCAGTGCCAGTCTCTCTCACACACTATCAGTGCCAGTCTCTCACACACACTATCAGTGCCAGTCTCACACACACTATCAGTGCCAGTCTCACACACACTATCAGTGCCAGTCTCTCTCACACACACTATCAGTGCCAGCTCTCTCACACCACTATCAGTGCCAGTCTCTCACACACTATCAGTGCCAGTCTCTCACACACACTATCAGTGCCAGTCTCTCTCACACACACTATCAGTGCCAGTCTCTCTCACACACACTATCAGTGCCAGTCTCTCTCACACACACTATCAGTGCCAGTCTCTCTCACACACACTATCAGTGCCAGTCTCTCTCACACACACTATCAGTGCCAGTCTCTCCACACACACACACTATCAGTGCCAGTCTCACACACACACACACTATCAGTGCCAGTCTCTCACACACACACACTATCAGTGCCAGTCTCCCTCACACACACTATCAGTGCCAGTCTCTCTCACACACACTATCAGTGCCAGTCTCACACACACACACACTATCAGTGCCAGTCTCTCACACACACACACTATCAGTGCCAGTCTCTCACACACACACACACTATCAGTGCCAGTCTCCCTCACACACACTATCAGTGCCAGTCTCTCTCACACACACTATCAGTGCCAGTCTCCCTCACACACACTATCAGTGCCAGTCTCTCTCACACACACTATCAGTGCCAGTCTCCACACACACTATCAGTGCAGTCTCTCACACACACTATCAGTGCCAGTCTCTCTCACACACTATCAGTGTCAGTCTCTCTCACACACACTATCAGTACCAGTCTCTCACACACACTATCAGTGCCAGTCTCTCTCACACACACTATCAGTGCCAGTCTCTCTCACACACACTATCAGTGCCAGTCTCTCACACAGACACTATCAGTGCCAGTCTCTCACACAGACACTATCAGTGCCAGTCTCTCACACACACTATCAGTGCCAGTCCCTCTCACACACTATCAGTGCCAGTCCCTCACACACTATCAGTGCCAGTCTCTCTCACACTATCAGTGCCAGTCTCTCCACACTATCAGTGTCAGTCTCTCTCACACTATCAGTGCCAGTCTCTCTTTCATACACACTATCAGTGCCAGTCTCTCTTTCATACACACTATCAGTGCCAGTCTCTCTTTCATACACACTATCAGTGCCAGTCTCTCACACCATCAGTGCCAGTCTCTCACGCACACTATCAGTGCCATTCTCTCATACACACTATCAGTGCCAGTCTCTCACACACACTATCAGTGCCAGTCCTCTCACACACACTATCAGTGCCAGTCTCTCTCACACACACTATCAGTGCCAGTCTCTCTCACACACACTATCAGTGCCAGTCTCTCTCACACACACTATCAGTGCCAGTCTCTTACACACACACTATCAGTGCCAGTCTCTCACACACACTATCAGTGCCAGTCTCTCACACACACTATCAGTGCCAGTCTCTCTCACACACACTATCAGTGCCAGTCTCTCTCACACACACTATCAGTGCCAGTCTCTCTCACACACACTATCAGTGCCAGTCTCTCACACACACACACTATCAGTGCCAGCCACACACACAGTCAGTACCAATCACACCTATCACTGCCAGTTACTACCAGTGCCATTCACACAGTAACAGTGCCAGTCACACCATCTGTGCCAGTTACACACCAACAGTTTCAGTCACACAATAACAGTGGCAATCAAACCAGTGCCCGTCACAGCACAGTGGCAATCACACAGCACCACTGCTAGTCACGAAGCAACAGCGAATAGATCCATTCACCCAGGAAGTGAATATATCAAAACATTAAATTCAAACTGAATAAATTCAAAACCATTCATTCCATATGTAAACATTCTCTATTATTTATTTGGCAGTGTTTATCTGCCATTGATGTGTTACTGACCTAATTAAAACATGTAGGGCCAAATGTGTGCTAATATTTAAGAGGGGAGCATGGGAACTGTCAGTCTAGCACCCACGAATGTGGCACTCATTAGTGTGACAGCCATGAATAAGGCACTCATTAGTGTGACAGCCACGAATAAGGCACTCATTAGTGTGACAGCCATGAATAAGGCACTCATTAGTGTGACAGCCATGAATAAGGCACTCATTAGTGTGACAGTCACGAATAAGGCACTCATTAGTGTGACAGCCACAAATAAGGCACTCATTAGTGTGATAGCCATGAATAAGGCACTCATTAGTGTGATAGCCATGAATAAGGCACTCATTAGTGTGATAGCCATGAATAAGGCACTCATTAGTGTGACAGCCATGAATAAGGCACCCACGAGAGTGGCACCCACGAGAGTGGCACCCACGAGAATGTCACCCACGAGAATGCCACCCACAAGAGTGCCACCCACAAGAGTGCCACCCACGAGAGTGGCGCCCACAAGTGTGACACCCACAAGAGAATGCCACCCACGAGTGCCACCCACAACATCGGGTACAGGCCCAGTGGCACTGGCGCCAGCTGCTCTACACACCTGTCAAAACACCAGCCCAACACCACACACTCTCTCCCCGCCAAATTTGACGGGCTCTCTGCCCCTGAATGTCTCAAACAAGGCCAAGAGGACGCCAAAACTGGGGTTGTCATGGCAGTTGTGTACGACAACAAACTGAGGTGTGAAAATATCTCAAGAATTTGTGGGTTTTGAATTTGGCGCCCGGAGATCCAACATGGCGGCGGCGCAGGCCTTCCAGCGCGCCACCCTCACCTCTCTTACTCACCGTTTCTTCCTCCTTTTCCATGCCCGTGGGCATCTGCGGCACTGTCCTGTTGATTGCATTAAATTCCGCATAGTCCGGAATATCCTCTTGCATATACACAGGGATAGGTTTTGAGGCATCGAGCTGCCTCGCGCGAAACTTGCTCATTTTGGCAGCACAAATATTAGCAGGCCCGCACCACAACAAAACACTTCATAATTTACTTCACGGGGGGCTGAGCGGGCCACAGCCCACCGCAAAATAGGGGAGGCACTAACTAGGATGTGCCCATCTTGCTAATTTTCTCTTTCCAACACACACAAAGAATTAATTGGAGAAAAAAACACTGATTCAGGTGCTTGGGAACCGCAGTACAATCATGGCGGTTCTTCACACCACGCTCTGCGCGCCACTAGCGCCTTAGCGCCATCACTCGGCAGAAAATGTAACTAATGGCCAAGATTCCTCACCGTACCAATATCCACAGATACGTCCACCGAGATATTTAGCCTCGCTGTAATGATGAACACGTGCTGCTCTTACAGTTCTGAGGTTGTCAGGAAAAAGAGTAAGGAGTATAAGTAATTTTTTTTTTAGATATGGCGGTTATACACATCGTTGGTATTCTGCATATATTCATTCTGGTCAGCCTATTTAGCCTTCATTAAGGCTTCGCACCTATTTTGTACTAGAGTGATTCATATCATATTAAATAATAATATATATTTTAATTCATTGGAAAAAGTTTAAGAGGTGTAAATCTAGCATGAATGAAAGTAGCCTAAGTATATATATACTGTTAAACTCCTGATGGGTTTTCAGTGCGGTCAGTAAACATTCTTTCATAGCAAGTTTCAAAGTCTTTGAGATAATAAATAAATATATTTAACTCAACAAAGTATATATACTAGGAAAATAATATTTACATTTACTATATATACAGTCGGGATTATCGGTGGCATTTGGAAAGTCTCCGGTACGAGTTTCCATGGGTCAGGTATTCACGCGTTAGAAGCATTGGTGTACGTTTGACGTTTTCCTATATTTTCTTTGCAGTCCGATAAAATAACTCTTATTTTTTAAATATAAGATGTAGTTTGCAATACCAAAATAAAGATAATTTTGATATATTTGTGTAATTTGGTCCCATTTTTCTCTCTCCCTACGTTTGGAATACTTTCCAACATTTTACACTCGAGAGAATCTGGCAGACTCCCTCTCAGTTGCCATTCCACCCTCACTTATAATGGTGATGGGGAATTTTCAGTCAAATACGCAATTAAATTCAACCAAAAAAGTGTATAAAACTAACATCTATATGCTAAATCTAATTCTATATACACAGCTAGAGCAGTCATTCAAGATTGTCAATAAAAATGAGTGAATGTGGATGTAATTATCGATTACAGCGCACCGCATCCCGTGAGTCGTCTCGGAAGCGACGTAGCAATTCTTGACTAAATGATCACAACTTTTAGACATCCACCATTTACTACATTATAATACCTAAGCTCTTCTCTGTAACACTCTTGATAGTAACACAGAAAACATAATGATATATTAACCAATTGATCATTAAAGAAATATTCATTATCAAAATATCTCCTTAATCCAACTTAATCTAAGGCCGATTATTCTTGCAATAGAGAAAAAGAAACACAATATTATTGGAAAATTTACTGTAT
>WNGS01167372.1:22177227-22189468 GCA_020271785.1 Procambarus virginalis | reverse complement strand
ACAGCGCTAGCCACAGCACCACAGCATTATTTCGTCCATCTAGGAATCTTCAAATGATTTCTTAGGTTCCTTTTAAAATAAATGTGTGGTCAATTATTCATTTACAGAAATTAGTGACCAGGATTGTGGTTATAACTAGCGTTGTGCGGAGTATTGTGGAAGGAGGAATTTTGGTGAGGGAGGGAGGGAGAGAATTGAGGTAGCCTCTGTGTGTGTGTGTGTGTGTGTGTGTGTGTGTGTGTGTGTGTGTGTGTGTGTGTGTGTGTGTGTGGCAGCGACTCTTGTTTCGCTCACCATACTAGCTTAGTGGTTTGCTATGGGCAACACATATGTACACGTGTATATACAATGTGTATGTAGTGTAATAACAGCAACAGGAGAATGTTGAGAGGAGCTATTTTGGTGAGGGAGGTTACGTAGTAATCGTAGCGTCGTCTGCTGTCTGCTGTGTGATTTTTCATGCAGTGTATGTTGGCAACTGTGCTGTTTGGACACAATACCGGCTTACTTGCATAGTTCTGGTAAATAAAACATGTAGATAGGTATATATAACATGTGTAATTAGTGTAATAAGAACAATAACAGAATGATGGAGAAGCAATGTTGGCGAGTAAGATGTTGGAGTGAGGGAGACTGGCTGGGTGTGGCTGCTCTCACTCGAGGTGTTCTGAGTGTTGATGGTGAATGTATATAGTGTGTGACAGTGTATAGTGTGTAAATAGATTGTATATATGCAGTACATAAATTAGCATGATACATAGTAAATATGTGCAGAATATGTGTACACAAGTGTCATGCACATAACACAGTGTCTTCGGACAGTACGGATGTTTTAATGCCATAATGTAGTGTACGTGTTCATTATACATAGGATTAGCACGTAAAAACAAATAAAATGTATTTAGAACTGTGCGCAAAAAATGAACAAAAATATATTCGTGGCAACTTGCGCGCCCCGCCACGGGCGCCCTTCTGGCCCGGGAGCGGACGTCACGGGCGAATGGGGAATGATGACGTCAAGCGCCAACTTACAGACCCCATAGCAGCCAAAGTAAGTACAATTTCAATTTTTTTTTTATATATACCCATACTGAGGGAAGGGTTTCTGACACTTTAAAAAATCGAAAGAATTTTTTCCAGAGAATTTATTTCCTGCGCACTGTGGGGGTATCATATTTGGAGGCAACGCAGTTAAGAGGTTAAGGGTTTTTTACTTATATAAAGTATACCCTAAATATATTCCCTAAATCATTATAAATATTATAATTATCCCTTATTTTGTTTTTTTGAGGGGTTATTTTTTCCTGACATCATTTCTACACACATTGACCTACAACTTCCACATACTTGAGTACGAATACCAAACAATGTTTATTACAACATAGAAGTAAATTCATGAATTAGAACTGCCTTATTCATTGTCGATAACTTCAACTTCAATTATATCTATAACTAGAATTTCAACTTACTTCAGTATCCAAAAATCTAGTTTCTGACCGATTCTCACCATTTTTACATACTGTGTGCACAGCTGTCTGTTCTACAATCCCTATAGAATTGATTTTTCATAAACTCTAAACGTTTGGAGTTATAAATGTTTGCTGTCTAAATTTGCACATACAGTGGTACCTCGGAACACGAGTGTCCCTGTATGCGAGTTTTTCAGAATACGAACAAACAGGATTTCCTCGGAAAATATGTCTCGGAAGGCGAGGGTTACCTTGGAACGCGAATTTGTTGATACGCGTTCAGGGCGACCTAGCGCATGGTGGTTTGGCGATCGTCGCCCCTCAGTTTACCATTGTCTCGCGCCCAGTGACTATCCCACATCAATTCTTCACCCGGATTTTCAGTGTTTTGTTGGATTTTTGGTCATTTCACTATACAATTTGTTATTATATATTTCACCATGGGTCCCAAGTAAGCCAGTGGTAAGGATTAAGGCCAGAAAGCCCATGTGAGGATGACAATAGAGGAGAAACAAGAGATCATTCGGAAGCATGAGAATGGTACACGTGTTGTTGAACTTTGTAGGCAGTACAACAAAGCCAAAAAAAAAAGCAAGCTTCCATGGACAGATTTGTGGTGAGAAAATAGAGCAGTGAGCCTCAACCAGGACCTAGTGGCACTCGGATAAAACGTGCCAGGGAGAGCACACCAGAAAGGTCCTCACTGCCTGATGTGATAATGTAAGGGGACTCCCCTTCCAAACAGTAACTCCTCTCCTCCTCCCCCCTCCTCACCATCTTCCATACGCCTACAGCATTCAACAGCAAGGTAAGTAATAACTTGAACATAGTTTTGTAGGTTCATTTAGATGAATTAGGTATAAAAATTTAGTTTGATCTGGGATTTTTGGGGTAGTCAGGAACGGATTAATTCATTTCCCATTATTTCTTATGGGGAAATTAGCTTCGGAATACGAGCCATCTCCAGGAACGAATTAAACTCTTAAACTGAGGTACCCCTGTACTGTATTTCAAATGCCATATTGACCAATTTTTTTTACAGTACACTATACTGAAAACCTATATTCTAAATATATGAAAATGAAGATCATATGCTATTCTAAGAGCATAACAACATTAAATGAACAGTTGGTGATATTTTTATATTTTTTTGTAGCCGATTTCAAAATCTGCAGTTTTCAATATTCAATTTTAAAATTATTTTTATTTTTTGTTTTTCAAGTTACACTGGTATCATTTAGACAAAGTTGGAGCATTTGCTTAGTAGATTAATCGCAAAACATTTGACAGAGTTTCAGAAAATTTAAAAACCGAGTTCAATCTCACACACATCATATGAGGTTTTGCACAGTTTAAGGGTTAATGACAGTACTGTACAGTACTTGGATATTTTATAATTATATGTGGAGATTGCAATTATGTTTGTGGTACAAACATTTTTGGAAATGTTCACTTTTGGACTTCCTTGGTGAAAAGTCGGTTAACCCAGAAAAGGTGCTCATCCGGCAAGGGGTCCTTCCCATATAGTCTGGATTAGCGAACTTCTACAGTACAGTACATGTATTGCCAAAGAAAGCCAATAAGATCACATGCATCCTGAGGTCATGGAAGCAGCAAGCTCAGGATTAAGCTTCACCCACGCCTGACAGCTGAGTGGACTGCGCATTCTGGGTTCGAACCCCTGTGGAGGCAGAGACAAATGGGCAAAATGTTTTTTTCACCCTGATGCCCGTTACCTAGCAGTAAATAGGTACCTGGGAGTTAGACAGCTGCTACGGGCTGCTTCCTGGGAGGGGGTAACAAAAAGGAGGCCTGGTCGAAGACCGGGCTGCGGGGATACTAAGCCCCGAAATCATCGAGATAACCTCAAGAAGATAACCAGTCAAAATGATCTGAGTCAGGCTTTGGTGCAAAGCCTGATTGCATGAGCATGTATCGACAGATATGAAGACACCCTCAAGTGGCCCAGATATAACGGTGGACAGTCACAACCAGTGTACATGATGGAGGTCTAAATGGAAAACCACACCTATACAAGCAACACACAACAGCAAATTGCCAGGGGACTCATTCTTAGCCAAAAAACTTGACCAAGGCTACAGAGGCAAAAACCTGGGGGGGGGGGGGCGCTCGCTCACTCTGGAAAGCATTTAATTCCCTAACATGATACCTCAACAATGATGCTCAAAAATACACCACCTTAAAAGCAAGATCAAGAAGCAACGGAGCAAAAAGGTAAAAGGAAAATGGTAACTGCAAGATCAAATTTAGAGACCAAGACAGCTTGAGTGGAGCATGAGCTGGACAGAGATGAAAATGGTGGGTATGAAAAGTTCAACCCTCAAACCTTCTTCATCTCATACCTTGTGGCAGTTCTGGGGATCAATGTCCCCATGGCCATGTCTCTGACCAGGCCTCCTCGTTGGTCATCTGGTCAACCAGGCTGTTGGACGCAGCTGCTTGCAGCCTGACATATGAATCACAGCCTAGTTGTGATCAGGTATTCTTTGAATATGTTTATTGAGTTCTCTCTTGAACACTGTGAGAGGTCAGCCAGTTATGCCCCTTATGTGTAATGGGAGTGTGTAGAAAAGTCTTGGACCTTTCATGTTGATAAGAGTTCTCTCTTGGCATACCTATTCCCACATCTGCATTTCACTGGGGCTATTTTGCACATCCTGCCATGCATACTGGTTTCATGTGATATTTTCATGTGCAGATTTGGAACCAAACCCTCTAATATTTTTGACATGTAAATTGTTATGTACATTATGTCTCTTGCCTATGCTCTAGAGAATAGAGATTTAAAACTTTTAATCGGTCCCAATAATTTAGAAGTTTTATAAAGTGGATTCTAGCAGTAAAGGATCTTTGCATGCTCTCCAGATTAGCTATTTCTCTGGCCTTGAATAGGGCTGTTAGTGTGCAACATTATTCCATCCTAGATAACACTAGTGTCGAAAAAGTATCATTATTGGTATGGCATCTCTTGTTTGAAAGGTTCTTGTTATCCAACCTGTCATTTTTCTTACAACTGGGACAGCTACTTTATTGTGTTCTTTAACGGTAAGGTCTTCCGACATGATTACTCCTAGATCCCTTGCATTGCTTTTTCGTTCCATAGTATGATTTGACAGCATTTTATACAGTAAATAGTTTCCATTTGTATGTTTTCACTGTTTCCATACTGCAGGAGCAGAAACTTGTGTTAATTAAACATATGGTGTTGGCGCTCTCTGGAACATTAGTAACCTGGAGCCATTGATGACAAAACCACATATCAGAAAATGGAGAAAAGGTGACATTTCAGTTTGCCTTGAAACATTTTCAAGTTGTTTCTCCATTTTCTGATGAGTGGGTCAGTCATCATATCTTCAGCCACATTATTGTGACTCATCATCTGCATCTGGAGCCATTGCTTGTTTTATTTCTGTTTATGCTTCATGATTATTTTTATCCCACCCATGTTGTGTACCCTTTAGCATTTCATATCGCTCCAGCGGCCATGGCTGTCTTACCTGGAGTTGGCTTAAATGTCTTTGTATCCCACCACAGACACCTACTCTGTGGGGTCGCAGAGTAGGTGTCTAGGTCACTTAATGGGTTGACATCTCTTCTGTCACCTTGCTTCCAAGCAGTGCAAGAAACTCATTCTCCAACATAGGGCTACTGATGGGGAGAGAATCTTTTGACTGCACTAATACATGTTGGCACGATTGGCCCTCAGCTGAGCTTCGTGTATAGAGTTTCTTGCCCTTGATTCCCATCAAGGGTATAGCATCCTTGATGGGATGATACCATCATAGCTTAATGATATCAGAGCAAGGTGGCAGCTTATCGGTTCTGCATTAGCATCTTTCTTTGGCATCCCTCCTCCATGTCAGTTTCATTATCTTTTCAGTCTTGGCGTCTCTCAATTTCCCGGTTAATGCCCATACTGTACTAATACCTCATCCCGTTTAGCCTTGGTAGAACCTCTCTCACTGGTGTTCAGGGAAGGGGGTGGAGGAGGATGTCTCTTGGCTTTTTTCTTGGCTGTTTTGGTGTTCTTTCATCTATGGCCTATTTCTGCTCATTGGGGGATCTTTTTTTTTGGTCTTTAGATTATGTGTTGGAGTTTCCTTTTTGGGTGGAATTTTAGGCCTTGGCTGTCTTTCCAACTGTCCAGGTAGTGGGCTTCACCCTCTTCCCCAGCAGCATGGATTTTGTACATTAGTCTCCATATAATTTGATGACAACTCAGTAAATCAGATTTCAAATGTCTAGTACACCACTACCTTCCTATTCCTTATTTACAATTATATTAACCAATCTTAATCAAATATAGTTTTCCTGATACATCTGGTCAGATTGCGAGTTCTGTACTACAGTATACTATACAACCATGTGAAGACACAACTGAACTGCCTTTAGCAAGCTAATTGTCTTTCACACTGACACTAGTACTCTCTCCCAGTTGTTAATAGTACCACAACTGCTGCTACTATAAAAAAACAACTCTCCTGTATCAACTTACTTTATAGGTGGGAGGGTACATCTTGTCAAGGACGGAGGCATCATCGGTACCCAAGTCGTACACTTCAGGTACCGGAATCACACGTTGATGAAAGATGGCCTGCTGTAAGTGATGTTCCTGAAAAAACAAAAATTATTAACATTAACAAACATATTTATACGTAGTTCCCTGAAAATTTTATGTACAATAGACCATCTTTCTAGCTTTGATCCCTGAATAATTCCAGTGTAACAGCAACAGTCATGAACAACACCTACATACTGCATTTTATACTAGAAAATAACCAACGCTTGTTACCTAGGCTATATAGTATTTTTGCAGATAAGATTTTATCTTGCTTGATAACCCTTATTTGCACAGGAATGACATTGGCAACACACAGATATAATACAGAATACAGTAAAAATAAAAATACTGTACATTATAATGACCTAGGTAACTATAATAGCCTAGGTAACCAGTCTCCGTGGTGTAGTGGTAAGACACTCGCCTGGCGTTCCGCGAGCGCTATGTCATGGGTTCGTATCCTGGCCGGGGAGGATTTACTGGGCGCAAATCCTTAACTGTAGCCTCTGTTTAACGCAACAGTAAAATGTGTACTTGGATGAAAAAACGATTCTTCGCGGCGGGGATCGTATTCCAGGGACCTGCCCGAAACGCTACGCGTACTAGTGGCTGTACAAGAATGTAACAACTCTTGTATATATCTCAAAAAAAAAAAAAAAAAAAAAAAAAAATGACCACTGAATATTATGCTTACATTATATCACTGAATAACTTGAGAATAAGCTTTCTGTCTTTATGTTAAGTACAGTAGTTTGCTTTTTGTGCCTCTTAACTCTTGGGGTCATCTAGTGAGTACAACCCAAGGGCAAGTGTGGTGCACCTGTTTTAATGTACTATAGGAAAACATATGAAATGTTGCACATTGCAATGGTGAACAGCTTACAGTAATCAGGTTATGAAAGCTATGAAACTTTAAATGACCTTCTGTACTGAAAATATCCCATCTTCTTTGGGTATGAATATAACTAAAATACGGGTAAAAAACCCAATAGGCTAAACAAAATAGTAAAAATTTGTCTAGACTGATATGGTGTTTGAGTTGCTGTACTTGGACCATGTTTTCAATTACAGAATAGACTATAAAAATTTGTTGGGCCCAAATACTGCACTGTACCTGTACTACTGTACTAAAGACTACCAACACTCCTGGATACAAGAGGGTCAAACATTCAGAAATCAGGTGGAGTGTTGCCTAATGGTATGTAATTGTGAAGAGGTATAATATAGGCCATATTATACTGTACATTGAATTACAGACAAAATACCCTTACATTCAAGTGATGTGTCCAACAACTTGGACTGAACGGTAGAGCAACGATCTCGCTTCGTGTCGGTCGGCGTTCAATCCCCAACTGTCCAAGTGGTTGGGCACCATTCCTTTCCCCTCCGTCCCATCCCAAATCCTTATCCTGACCCCTTCCCAGTGCTATATACTGTAGTCGTAATGGCTTGGTGCTTTCTCCTGATAGTTCCCTTCCCTTCAAGTGATATGTTTCACCATCTGGATAAGTGTGCAAGGACATACACATTTTTTTTGTTAAATTTTAATGCATATAGTGTCTTTTTGGTAGTGTCTTAAAAATTTGGTAGTGTGTGCTGTACTTACCCCATCCCACACCAAAGCTTAGGCCTATTAAGAATTTACATATCTAGTACAGTATTTACTCTAAGGACCTCTGATTTACCGTATTGCTGGATTTAAAAGCAAGTTTTGTGATCAATATTTTGATCCTTATTTATAGAATCAATGTCCAGTAAAGGAAGATTATGGCTGCTATTTAATTTATAAAGTGCCACTAGGTAAACACAGCCATTATTGAGTTTGTTGAGGGACAACTTTGTCCTTGCTAGGCCAATGATTTCCGTAAAACTTTTGTGGAGTGGGTGTTTCCCTGGAGGGTGGGACGAGTGTGGGGTGGGCAGGAGGGTGGGACGAGTGTGGGGTGGGCAGGAGGGTGGGACGAGTGTGGGGTGGGCAGGAGGGTGGGACGAGTGTGGGGTGGGCAGGAGGGTGGGACGAGTGTGGGGTGGGCAGCATTGTGGGACGAGTGTGGGTGGGCAGCATGTGGGACGAGTGTGGGGTGGGACGAGTGTGGGGTGGGACGAGTATGGGGTGATCGGGAGGAGGGATGATAGTGTGGGGTACGAGTGTGAGGTGGGCAGGCAGGGAGGGATGAGTATGTGTATGTGAGTGGATGGGAATAATATAATTTCCATAAGAAAAACATATTTTGGGGGGGCCTGAGAATTACTTGAAATATGACATAAATTTAACTTCCGTACTGTATAGTACTTTATTTTTTGTAGACAGATTTTAAATGTGTAGAGGGAAGTGGTGGTAGTAAGTTGAGGAGAGGGGCCAAGCACAATAAAGAGAATAGTTGTCAAGCAGAAAAAAAATAAGAGGGTGTGTGAGATTATCATATACAGTACATTAAAATGGGGATGTGATGATCATGCATAGGTAAACCTTTTTGTGCAGGGTTAAGTACATTAAAGTGTGTTGTGACCATCAAGCACAGCAAGTGGTATGCATTGCGATATGGGTGTGGGTTATGCATAGTACTTTAATAAAAAAAAAAATAGGATGTAAGGTGAGGATTTCATGAACTGCAAAGACCATGAGGTCATACAGAAAAAAAGGATAAAGAAAAAGTCATAATTTCTGAATGTCTCCAAACATCAACGGCAAAAAAAAAATTTATAGTGTGTGCAGTAACAAATAGGCTAAATGACTACAAAATGTCCAAACTCTATAACTATATAAAAAAAAAAATGAAAGATCTTAATTGAAACATGTCAAAATAAATATGGCACCTTTGAACAAATCCACAAGGGCCGTGACGAGGGTTCGAACATACGTTCGAGAGCATCCCAGACGCTGATTTAATCATTCATTTGATTTTGTTCATTTGATGCATCGCGCTATTGTGATCTCTGTGTGTAATGGCACCGTGAATTGCAGTGTATTATTAATACCTGGCTAAGAACCACTGTGGCCAATATCGAGTTAAGTGTACCAATGTATTTATTCCTTTAGCCCTCTATTTTTGTCAGGGCATAATACTTGACCAAGAATGCAAACTCTTAGGGATAAAAATTCAATTTCCTCCTCGTTCCAACTATGCCAACCTCGAAACCTTAAATAGTAGAAGCCTAAATACTCATTTGCCCTCCTGTAATACATACGAACCAAGCAAACAATACAGTATGTCCAGCAGCTTTTTCTCAAGGTAAATCACCTCAAGGTATCCAACATGAAGCTGCAGATGTTAAAAACAACAGGAAGACTAGACAATGATTTGCTGGATAACAATGAATGACCATCTCTTACACGAGTCTTAATTTACTCTCTTCTTACTATGTAACTGATACATGGAAATAACCACGATATTTTCAATATTCTTGGGACTATCAATTATTGAGTTGTGTAGGATGTCACCGAGTGTGCATTCACAACTGAATGAAAACAATCATCGTTTTTTCTTTCAAAATGCCTTCGATTTTTGTTAACTATGCTAACATTAAAGTATTGTACTGTACATACTTTATACTACAATTTAAAAAAAATATATGATATTTTGAAAATACAATAGTAAAGCTTTGACTGCATTTTTATAATTTATGTCAGTAAACGCCTCAATTTTCAATGATTCAATAGTATCATTCGTTCAACATGGTTCTTAAGAAAATATATTTTTTAGTCATATTTATGAGGTTATTGTACAGTATATGTTATTATTTGTTCTCTTTCGTTTGCAGACAAATGTACCAATACATTCTTTAAACTGTTAAAGGTAGGCATTTATTTTCTAGTCTCCAGAAGCATAGAAAGAAATGACAAATATGACAAATTATATGAGATTAATAAAGATTTCTAACACCCCCCATGCTACAATGTCTTGTATACTCAGACCTTAAAGCAGTTCTCGAGAAATGAGCCACTGAACATTGGAATGACTAGCACCTGTCTTCAATACCAAAATTATAACTATCAGACATTCAAGATGCCAAACATTTAGAAAATGTGTTAATTGACTTGATAATGGCCCAGGATGAATCGAAACTTCATCATATCTTCATCTTCTGGTGTGTGGTTTGGTCATCAAACGTGTGTTGTTCTTGGGAGTATAAAAAACCCACAATATACATGGAGATATATTACCACTGAAGAAATACCTTTACGAATGGTGATGCCTGGTCATCTAGAGACTGGTGCCAGTGTCCAGACACTTCCATGAATAATGAAAATCTGGATACCACCACTTTGGGTTAGTATATCTGTGGGTAGCAAATATACAGCATTCATTCCAATGCCATTTTACAGATGCATCCTCTTCAGATACAAACCATAAATTTTACAATAACCCTAATGAAACTATTTTTTTGTCCACAGAGAACGTCAATAACTTTCAGACCTGCAACTTTACCCTATGTAAAACTCTGTGGAGCAGAACGGAGAGATCAAGCCAGCATCCAGGGTCACCCCAGATGCTGTCCTGCGCCAAAGCTTTTCTCTTAAGTTATATAACTATTGTGATTTCCAATTTGTATATTTACCATACAGGTTTCTTATCAACAGTCAAAAGAGGTGTTAGGCTGTTATGCATGCATGGCAAAGATAATGGTGTGGTTATGAAGAGTAAACAGGAGGGATGTGGTTGTAATGCTTAGTAAACAGGAGGGATGTGGTTGTAATGTGCAGTTAAGAGTTATAGATACATGCCAAATAAAGAGGAATGGTTGTCATGCACAGGAAATTAGTATGGTGCCATGCATAAAAAATGAAGAGGAGTGTGTTTTGATATGCAAAGTAAAGTGGTAGGTGTGGTTGTCATGCAAAGACAAAAGGATTATTCTTGTTAAGTACAAAACCAAGGGTGGGGGGAATGATTATCATGCACCAAATAAGGGGGGGAGGGTGTGGTGGCCCATGCACCACAGGAGGAGGGTGTGGTGGCCATGCACCACAAGAGGGTGTGGTGGCCCATGCACCACAAGAGGAGGGTGTGGTGGCCCATGCACCACAAGAGGAGGGTGTGGTGGCCCATGCACCACAAGAGGGTGTGGTGGCCATGCACCACAAGAGGAGGGTGTGGTGGTCCATGCACCACAAGAGGAGGGTGTGGTGGCCATGCACACAAGAGGGTGTGGTGGCCCATGCACCACAAGAGGAGGGTGTGGTGGTCCATGCACCACAAGAGGAGGGTGTGGTGGCCATGCACCACAGGAGGAGGGTGTGGTGGCCATGCACCACAAGAGGAGGGTGTGGTGGTCCATGCACCACAAGAGGAGGGTGTGGTGGCCATGCACCACAGGAGGAGGGTGTGGTGGCCATGCACCACAGGAGGAGGGTGTGGTGGCCATGCACCACAGGAGGAGGGTGTGGTGGCCATGCACCACAGGAGGAGGGTGTGGTGGCCATGCACCACAGGAGGAGGGTGTGGTGGCCATGCACCACAGGAGGAGGGTGTGGTGGCCATGCACCACAGGAGGAGGGTGTGGTGGCCATGCACCACAGGAGGAGGGTGTGGTGGCCATGCACCACAAGAGGAGGGTGTGGTGGCCATGCACCACAAGAGGAGGGTGTGGTGGCCATGCACCACAAGAGGAGGGTGTGGTGGCCATGCACCACAAGAGGAGGGTGTGGTGGCCCATGCACCACAGGAGGAGGGTGTGGTGGCCATGCACCACAGGAGGAGGGTGTGGTGGCCATGCACCACAGGAGGAGGGTGTGGTGGCCATGCACCACAGGAGGAGGGTGTGGTGGCCATGCACCACAAGAGGAGGGTGTGGTGGCCATGCACCACAAGAGGAGGGTGTGGTGGCCATGCACCACAAGAGGAGGGTGTGGTGGCCCATGCACCACAGGAGGAGGGTGTGGTGGCCATGCACCACAGGAGGAGGGTGTGGTAGTCATGCACCCTAAAAGGGAGTATGGTGACTATGCACCACAGGAGGAGGGTGTGGTAGTCATGCACAATAAAAGGGAGTATGGTGGTCATGCACCCTAAAAGAAGGTATAATTACCTAAGTGTAGTTACAGGATGAGAGCTACGCTTGTGGTGTTCCGTCTTCCCAGTACTAAGTATCATTTAACGCTTTGAACTACTCACAGTTATGGCCTCCACTGCCACCTCACCTAACTTGCTCCAACAATCTACCACTCTGTTTGCTAAAGTGAATTTTC
>WNGS01167372.1:22151921-22162853 GCA_020271785.1 Procambarus virginalis | reverse complement strand
CATCATGTCTGTCCTAGCAGGTGCCCACATAATGTCCATCCTAGCAGGTGCCCAGCATCATGTCTGTCCTAGCAGGTGCCCAACATAATGTCCATCCTAGCAGGTGCCTAGCATCATGTCTGTCCTAGCAGGTGCCCAGCATCATGTCTGTCCTAGCAAGAATCATTCACCATCCACTGTGAGAGGTGGCACCCCTCCCTAAGACGCCCGTAGTGTGGTGCTGAGCAAGGTGCCGCGAGGTACACTGCAGATAGGTTACGTACACTGAGGCTACATGTAGACCATATTGTGTCTACTCCGCATCACATCATCTTCAAGTTTACACGCTCTCAAGGTGGCGTGGCCTTGAGGACCCCTGTTGGTGTTGTTGTGTGACTATAATGGTGGTGGTTAAGGTCAGGGGTTACATCAAATACGCTGCTGTAACTTTTAAGAAACGTTGATGTGTCCCGAGAGAGAGAGAGAGAGAGAGAGAGAGAGAGAGAGAGAGAGAGAGAGAGAGAGAGAGAGAGAGAGAGAGAGAGAGAGAGAGAGAGAGAGAGAGAGTGTGTCGCCACACACAGCCTCGCGGGTAGTGGTGGGAACGGATATATCATAACAACACTAATGCACACCGCAACACCAGCGTCACACAGCAACACCAGCGTCACACAGTAACACCAGCGTCACACAGTAACACCAGCGTCAGTAACACCAGCGTCACACAGTAACACCAGCGTCACACAGCAACACCAGCGTCACACAGTAACACCAGCGTCACACAGTAACACCAGCGTCAGTAACACCAGCGTCACACAGTAACACCAGCGTCACACAGTAACACCAGCGTCACACAGTAACACCAGCGTCACACAGTAACACCAGCGTCACACAGTAACACCAGCGTCACACAGTAACACCAGCGTCACACAGTAACACCAGCGTCACACAGTAACACCAGCGTCACACAGTAACACCAGCGTCACACAGTAACACCAGCGTCACACAGTAACAGCAGCGTCAGTAACACCAGCGTCACACAGCAACACCAGCGTCACACAGTAACACCAGCGTCACACAGTAACACCAGCGTCACACAGCAACACCAGCGTCACACAGCATCACCAGCGTCACACAGTAACACCAGCGTCACACAGTAACACCAGCGTCACACAGTAACATCAGCGTCACACAGTAACACCAGCGTCACACAGCATCACCAGCGTCACACAGTAACACCAGCGTCACACAGCAACACCAGCGTCACACAGTAACACCAGCGTCACACAGTAACACCAGCGTCACACAGTAACACCAGCGTCACACAGTAACACCAGCGTCACACAGTAACACCAGCGTCACACATTAACACCAGCGTCACGCAGTAACACCAGCGTCACACAGTAACACCAGCGTCACACAGTAACACCAGCGTCACACAGCAACACCAGCGTCACACAGCAACACCAGCGTCACACAGCAACACCAGCGTCACACAGCAACACCAGCGTCACACAGCAACACCAGCGTCACATAGTAACACCAGCGTCACACAGTAACACCAGCGTCACACAGTAACACCAATGTCACATAGTAACACCAGCGTCACACAGTAACACCAGCGTCACACAGTAACACCAGCGTCACATAGTAACACCAGCGTCACACAGCAACACCAGCGTCACACAGCATCACCAGCGTCACACAGTAACACCAGCGTCACACAGTAACACCAGCGTCACACAGTAACACCAGCGTCACGCAATAACACCAGCGTCACACAGCAACACCAGCGTCACACAGTAACACCAGCGTCACACAGTAACACCAGCGTCACACAACAACACCAGCGTCACACAGCAACACCAGAGTCACACAACAACACCAGCGTCACACAGCAACACCAGCGTCACACAGCAACACCAGCGTCACACAACAACACCAGCGTCCCCCACACAGCAACACCAGCGTCACACAGCAACACCAGCGTCACACAACATCACCAACGTCACCCACACAGCAACACTAACGTCACACAGCAACACCAGCGTCACACAACTACACCAACGTCCCCCACACAGCAACACCAGCGTCACACAGCAACACCAGCGTCACACAACAACACTAACATCCCCCACACAGCAACACTAGAGTCACACAGCAACACCAGCGTCACAGACCAACATATCACCCACCGAAGCACAAGAGTCTATCATAGCAACACAGCTCCCCACAGCAACTCCAGCACCACACATACCAACACTTCATCTCACCTTGCTCGCCATCGTCGTTTATGTCAAGTTAAGGTCACCCTTACTGGTGCGCCGTGTTCGCATGCCCTGGACTGTGGCGTTCAGTGTGGCTGGGGCGGGGGTCTCATGTTCCGCTCCTGCCTACAGCAGTGTTCCACTCCACCTCTGGAAGAGATGCACGGGATCAGTCGCAGTATAAAAGTGTCCTGACTGACGCAGCAACACTGACTATATGTATACACACACTTGTGAACGCAAATACACCTCCTAGAGCCCACACGACTCTCGACTCCGTCGCTCTCACCTCCAAACTGAATGGTAATCTTGCCTATCTGGGAGAGTTGGTCTGCTGGGACTTCGATATTGATAAGATTACGGCTTCGCCCCTTGTTGATAAGTCTTAGCCAGGCCTTAGCCGCTCCTTGTCTTCAGCCTTAGCCAGGGCTGTCTTCCGCCATAGTCAGGGCTGTTTTCAGCCATAGCCAAGACTGTCTTCAGCCATAGCCAGGGCTGTCATTCAACCATAACCATGGCAATCTTCAGCTATAGCAAAGGGCTGTTTTCAGCCATAGAAAGACCGTTTCAGTCATACCCGGGAAGGTCTTTTGCCATAGCCAGGGAGCGCCATCAGCCATAGCCAGTCTTTCATCCAATCTGCCCTCCTACAAAGAACGTCGCATTTTGAGCGTATGCGTTACATAAGGCCAAAAAATGTTGTACTAGAAAATGGCAGCAACTGACGAAAGTGACGTACCGTCCCGTTCTCTGTTTTGGGTCCTCTATTAGGTTAGGAGAGGACACTTTAAATTTACCGTTTTCTTGATGTTGGGAAACCGTAGGAGAACGGGCTGCTTCATCAACCGTATTCAGGGCGTCTTCAGCCGTATCCAGGACCGTATTCAGCCATATCCAAAATTAATTATTGCCAATGAAATGATAATAATTTATGGAGCTACGACATTTAAGGTGGGCGTGTACGGTGCCTGTTGGCGGAGCTGAATGCGTGTCAAAAAGGATAACACAGTAGTTGGTCATCCTCGCATTGAAGGCGGTAAACTTTTAGAAAACGGACATTTCAAGGGGTGTCTGGCCCGGTGACTTTCCTATACCTGATTTACCTGAGGGGCCACTAACACTGGTGACCTCGACGAGGACAAGAAGCCGGCGGCTTGTCGAAGGTCCCATATTTGCCTTGTTGATCATTTCCAGTTGAACTTTAAAATTTAACAGAGTTTTGGCACTTATGGCTTCGGCGGGTAGGCAGTTCAATGGGTCTATAACCCCGTATGTGAAAAAAACATCCCTGTTCTTAGTCCTACATTATGGTTTATTGAGCTTGAAACCGTTGCTCCTAGTTTGTGTTACATCTGACCTTTTGAAGAAATTGTCTGAATCAACACCTTCCAACATCTGAGTGGCTCAAATAAGGAGCAACGGTTTCAAGCTCAACAGACCACAATGAAGGACTGAGAATAAATGCTTTTTCATCCACAGGGTTTATTAACCCATGGAACCGCCTACCCGCAGAAGCCGTAACTGCCAAAATCTGTGCTGAATTTCAAAATATACCTTGAAAAGATCATCAAGGCAAATGGGGGGCTTCGACAAGCCGCCGGCTTCCTGTCTTCGTCGAGACCACTAGGGTTAGTGAGTGGCACTCAGGTAAAATCAGGTAAACTTAGTATTTTATAGGTTTCAATGAGGCCCGCCCTGTCATGCCTGGTTTGCAGTGTTGTTAGCTCTCTAATTCAAATTATGCTATTATTTTCTTAAATGAGTATTATTTACATATTTACATGAACAATTAACCGTGAAGGTGGCCATATAATATCATTGTACCCTGTAACTCAATTTTAAGTGAAAATTTAAAACACTGAGCTTTTTATATTGAGGTTCTTTTTCTGAGCAGGTGAGTAACATATCGCCTTTGTATTTTTCAACATTAAAGAGCATTTACTAGTCTTCCAACCATTTCATTTTCGCTTCCTATTGTACCATAGATTTTAATTTTAAGTGTTATCTGCAAATTTGATGATGTAGATTGTAATATTCTCACCTATGTCATTGATGTATATAAATAAATAAATAAATAAATAAATATGTTTATTCAGGTAAGGTATATACATACAAGTGAGGTTACATTAAGGATCGAATTATAGATAAAGCTAGTACATACAATGCCTAAAGCCACTATTACGCAATGCGTTTCGGGCAGTTCGGGCAGTTCGGGCATATGAGAAAAAGGATTGATCCCAAGATGGAACCTTGTTGTACACCACTCACCACATTTCTCCAGTCAGATACGTTTCCATTGAGGACAACACCTTTGTTTTCTTTGTTTTAACCTGTGTTGAATCCATTTTAGTATGTTACCATTTATTCCATGTACTTGTAATTTCATTGCTAGTCTTTCATTTGGTTCCTTTTCAAAAATCTTTAGAAAAGTCAATGTATACTATGTCTACTAAAAGTCCTTTGTCTAAATAGTTGGTTACCGACTGCATAAATGTGAGCAGGTTGGTAAGGCATGATTTATTTTTAACAAAACCCCGCTCATAGGATTCTCTGTGTATCTATGTATTTACGTATGTAGCTTAGCCTAACATTTTAAAAGCACTACGATCACCTTCTGTGGTTCAATAAATCTCTGAACTGTATGTTTGACAAATCTTTCACCCTATCCATGGAGGACAGAAGAAAATGTATATATGCTAGTTAACATTGTAAATGTGTGGCCACGTCTGTGGTAGAAAATAATAATAAAAATAAAAAATAATAAAAATAAAAAATAGGATTCTCTCCGCGAGCTTGCGGATATGTGAGGTTAGGCTATCGGTCGGTACTTTTCTGCTGGTCAGTAGGCTATCGTAATACCTCTCCAAAGGTTGATAGGCCTTTAGTCCAACACCAAGCCGATCACCACCGCTGTCATCACCATACCCACACCACTGCTGTCACCACCACATCAACACCACTGCTGTCACCACCACATATACCAGTGGCGACAGCGATGTGGGTGCGGATGTGATGGTGATGACACAGGTGCGGGTGTGAGAGTGATGTCACAGGCATCGGCGTGATGGTAATGACGAAGGTATGGGTGTATATAATGGTGACATTACAGGTGCGGGTGTGACGGTGATGTCACAGGCGTGGGCGTGATGATGTCACTGGTGCAGACATAGTGGTAATGTTACTGGTACGGGTGTGCGACTTACCTACCGGTGCTTGCCTATCAGTGACAACGGAGGCAGTGAGATAGATTAATCTAGCACTTTACGACCCGCCTACTAGCCGTGTTATATCTGTTGCGTTATAATTTAATTATTTTTATGTTCGAATTCTTTGTCGAATCTGGTCTTAGAGGGCTGGAGGTGGCTTCCTCAACTTCTCCTTTCTGTACATCCTATTTGTAGGCCACCAGTACAGGGTAAGGGTATTTCCTTATATTTCTTCGACCCACTTGCATTTCCAGCTTCCAGCTCTTTCTTATCGTTTTACTTTCTCATACTTTATAGAGTCTGTCGTTGTCCACCGTGTCAATTCCCCCTTGATATCTTGTATGTTGCGATCATGTCCCACTTGTTTCTTCTCTCCTCCAGGGTTGTGAGGTCTAATTTCCTTAACCTATCCTCATAGCTTAGTCCTCTTAACTCTGGTACTAATCTTGTTAACCTTTGTACATTTTCAATTATAGTTCTATGCTTCACAAGGTGTGGATTCCAGCCCGGTGCTGCATATTCCAACTTTGGTTTAACAAAGTCTGTGCACATTTTCTTGTTCCTAAAGGAAACCTAAGCCAGGTTTAGGTTTCTAAAGGGGATTTTATTGTTTGCAAGTGTCTCATATGCTGCTGATGTTACCTTGTTTATGTGTGCCTCTGGTGCTAGTGTTGGAATTATATACACTCCCAACTCCTTTTCTCTCTCCGGCTCCTGTAGTTGCATTCGATCCGCATGGTGTAACTACCTTCTGGTAGTGACACACGTGCGGGTGTAGTGGTGACGTCGCAGGTGTGGGCGTAGTGGTGATGTCGTAGGTGTGGGTGTAGTGATGATGTCGCTGGTGCGGGCGTAGTGATGATGTCGCTGGTGCGGGTGTAGTGGTGACGTCGCAGGTGCGGGTGTGGTTTACCTTACCTCAAGGTAAGGTGGTGGTGATGTTGCTGGTGCGGGTGTAGTGGTGACGTCGCAGGTGCGAGTGTGGTGATGATGTCGCTGTTGCGGGCTTAGTGATGATGTCGCTGGTGCGGGCGTAGTGATGACGTCGCAGGTGAGGGTGTGTGGTCATGGTGAGGTCACTAACTGGTGGGCGAGGCAGAGTGACGTGACGGGTAGTAGCCTAAGAGCGAGGAAGCTGGGTACATGCTTTCAGAAAAGAAGCATTCCATACACACGGGGGTGTAGCGTGACTACTGGCAGTGTGGTCACCATTATCCATGTAACCATAGATGTCTTTTAGGGTAAATTAAAGGTCAATTCTCACAGGTGAGATCTGGTAGTATATACAAGCTGAGATGTGTTGCTGTTTTTAAATTGGAAATTGCTCATCGGAATAGCTTTGAATGTTTTATACTGCTTATTAGTTGCATTTAAATACAAAATCGTAGATAATGATATAATTCATTTGCAGCTGTTCCGTTGTGCGGGAAAATGCGGGAATGGTTATTTCTTGCCAAGAAAATGGGATGTTAACACAATTGAATATTGTTCTGATATGTTTATATTCGCTTTGGTAATAGTGCCTATTTTCATAATTGTTTCCATCAGCGGGGTTGGACTAGGACTAGCTAGGCCAGCAACACCAACTCTTATTCTTCTAGTGAAAAACGAAAACAAATGCGATACTAGCCAAGAATACCTGCAGTGAGTATAAGAAAGTGCAAAACATTGGAGCAATTACAATTAACATAATGAATAATTTGATTACAAAATGTGAGAACAATTAATAAACAATATGATTCTAACGTGTTGAAACATCTAACAATTACATTGCAAGAATCAAACAAGTTCAATCTCAGATAAAGCAATAGTTTTAGTCTAAATTTAACCAACAGTATGAGGCTTGTAAATCAAGATTCACAGGAGATCATATAAAAGAAAATATTGAAAAGTCGACTATAATTTTCATAAATAATATCCCCACACACCATCAGATCGATAACTATTACTTACTATTGCTAAAATCATATTCAACAAATATTTTGTTTAATTGCTATTATGATATGCACTAAATGATATATAGTACTTGGAAGGGATCAAGATAAGGACTTGGGATGGAACAAGGGGAAAGGAATGGTGCCCAAGCACTTGGACGGTCGGGGATTGAACGCCGACCTGCATGAAGCGAGACACGTCGCTCTACCGTCCAGCCCAAGTGGTTGGGGACCCTGGAGGGTGCGGGAAGGCCACGGTCGCCAAGGTCAGCCACAGGATGAGCTGCGCGCCACCTGGCCAACCATCCCCGCATGTGTCTTCACACTTCGCTCGTCTCTCGTCAGTTAACGAGAAACCTAACACCCTTGTTTGTAGTGTTTTTTTCTTTATATGACTTTTTTTTCTTTACTTATTTTTCCAGCTTAGCGTATACAATAATTGGAATGGCAACCCAGGGCAGATTACCTTCAATAGTACTAAAGCGCCGACAAGTTAGGCTGTTATCATTATTATTATTTTGTTCCTCCTTGAATCTTCTTTGTCTCTTTACATACGTTCACTGTTTGATTGTTTTATTATGTATCTAGCTTCAGATACAAGTACGTTGCGGTTATGTTTAGAGATGAGTGCAATCAGGGATGACATAATCACAATTAATGTATCAGTTTACATACGTATATTCATTTGGGTATAAGGAGTATGGCAAACAATTATATCTGCAGAGTGGAGGCCAAGTTGTGTATACCTGTGTCAGACTCACACACCTTATGACGTCTTATTGTGAGTCACTGCAAATTAATACGCATGAAACTACTTCCAGTATTTACTGACTGACAACTCAGTCGTCGACACTCATTCACTGACGCAGGCATTCACTCGTACGCATGCTTTGATACGTCAACACTTATAGATGCTAAGTATTCATTTTTACATTGACACTCATACGCTACATCTTATATGCACGCATTCATTCACACGTTGACATTCATACGCTGACACATGAGAGACGTTAGAAAGAATTTTTTCAGTGTCAGAGTAGTAGCCAAATGGAATGCATTAAGAAGTGATGTGGTGGAGGCTGACTCCATACACAGCTTTAAGTGTAGATATGATACAGCCCAGTAGGCTCAGGAACCTGTACATTAGTTGATTGACCTTTGAAAGGCAAAACCAAAGAGCCAGAGCTCAACCCTCGCAAGCACAGCTAGGTAAGAACTAGGCAAGTACATGTAGGCATTTACCCACACATCGACACTCGCATGCATTTTATCACGGCAATGTCTATCATAAAGCAATAATTGCAATGTTTACAGCAGTAATAACAAATTTAAATCAACAATTGCAAGAAAAAACAGAAATATATTATATATTATTTTATTATTTTTATAGCTATATTTATAGAATATAATATCTGTGTTTATGTGTTGTAAAAATTTCGAGCTCAGTTGCTTGGGATTAGCCTCATTAAACTTTGTAGGTTGACTGGTGGGTTTTAGGGGACTGTCACAGGCCGGTCGGGGTCGGCCCCATATTTCTCCTAAAAGGAAATTCGGCTCCCATTGAGATCCTTCATAAAGTCAGTGGGAATGAAATGTTGTCCATAGAGTTTCAACCTCTGTACATACATTCAAATGCATGTTCAGAAAGTAGATTGACAATCAGAGGGCTCCCATCATTAATAAATGGTGCAATCTTTAAAGGTTGACAAGGCTTGTAAAGCAGCGACTGCCCTAATCTATGTAAGGGCTTCATAGGCTAGAGAGGAGGTCATGTGTAACTAGGTAACCCATTCTCCTGTTTAGATAGTATTTTTTGTAACTATGTGCACCATAGTACAAATATTAACGTACTAAGCAATTAGATATTAGAATTTGATACTGTATATTCCGAAAAAAATGAAGCTAAAAAACAAACTTAAATATTCCTAGGCCTAATATAGTATACATATGTACTATATTCACCCAATTTTGACACATGAAACATGTGGGGTATGGGAGTCTTATAGGCCAGTCAAGGTAGACTCCAATGTCACACTTTAAGAAATTCGACAATTAACCAAACCCTTTTCCCCACCGCACTAATACACTAATAGTGGGATACGATTTTCATGAAAACTTAAAATTGGTTGTGCTATCCGTAGATTAACTAGTTTCAGTACTGCGTTTTATATTTTTTCTGAGAGGGCTAGAGAGAGAGAGAGAGAGAGAGAGAGAGAGAGAGAGAGAGAGAGAGAGAGAGAGAGAGAGAGAGAGAGAGAGAGTTGGTGGTGGAAGGGAATTGTCGGAAAGCGCCAAGCCATGACGACTATATAGCACTGGGAAGGAATCAGGATAAGGATTTGGGATGGGACGGGGAGGGAAGGAATGGTGTCCAACCACTTGGACGGTCGGGATTAACGCCGACCTGCATGAAGCGAGACCGTCGCTCTACCGTCCAGTGCATATAGTCCAGCCCAAGTGGTTGGAGAGAGGGTGGGTGGAGTGGAATGAAGGAAAGGAGAAAGGAGGATATTTGAAGATACAGTAGGGAAGTAGAGAGAGAGAGAGTGGAAGGTTGAGATCGGGAAAGGGGTGAAGAGTAGATATGATAGGAAGAAAGGTGAACAGGTGGGAGAGTACTCTGTGCACAGAGTACTGTATGTGTACCAGTCACTGTGCACAGAGTACTGTATGTATTCACCTAGTTGTGCTTGCGGGGGTTGAGCTCTGCTCTTTCGGTCCGCCTCTCAACTGTCAATCAACAGGTGTACAGGTTCCTGAGCCTATTGGGCTCTACTCATATCTACACTTGAAACTGTGTATGGAGTCAGCCTCCACCACATACTTCCTAATGCATTCCATTTTCAACCACTCTGACACTAAAAAGTTCTTTCTAATATCTTTGTGCTGTACTGTGCGTGCACCAGTCACTGTACACAAAGTACTGTACGTACACAGGCCACTGCACAAAGTACTGTGCCAGATTCGTAAAATAGTTCAATTTTAGTGCAACAGGCACGAGTTAGTAGGCGGTATGGAGGATATTTTCCTAGTACACTGGCGCCAGGTATACAGGAATCGAGTGAACATCCAAGGCACTAAACAAGGCAAAACGAATGAAGTGATTTCAACCGCAACAAACAGCTGAGCCATCGAGGCTCTCCGCTTGAAGGCGGTGGTTGCAGGGAATGTAATATCTCCAGGGCCGTCCACGTGGCAGGCTGTCAAGTTCACTGTAGTTACAAAATTCATCATATCCTACGAATACTTTCAGGGCCGTCCACAAGGCGGGCTGTAAAGTTCTCTGTGGAGAACTTGATGGTATGTTCTGTGGTTACAAAACTCATCATATTCTAGGAATAGCTTTTCTCTCAATCGAGGAGATTCTCTTAACGTTCGTTCGTTACTTAAGTTTTAGTTCGGAGCTAGTGCACGAGGCTATTTTTTTTTTGTACCCTCTGTAACCCGTCATCCAGACTGGGACGGGCTAGCAGCAGTACCGCGCTCTGTATCTTTGTGCATAATGCTAGTAATACTCAGAATTGCCCAATTACCAGAGAGGTTCAC
>WNGS01167372.1:22082015-22106516 GCA_020271785.1 Procambarus virginalis | reverse complement strand
CAAGTTCCAAGTAGCACGGGCACGGGCTATGGTGAGCCCGTAGCTTCCAATTCAGTTATTGGTATCCAACACTGTCCTGCCAAGCAATCATATACCGCGTTACCAAACCTCTACACTGGTACGCCTAGAAAAGTTAACATTATATATATCTACAGAAGGTACCGGTAAGGTGCTTAAATTATTAAGTTTATGATTTAAAATAAGCATACGCATCCGCGATGAGTAAAATATCATGTGAAAACACCTGAAAGTGATGTCCAAGTCGATACATAATACTTAGTAATAATTTCTAGAATCCAATGTTTTACTAACAAATTCAAGTTATCCTCATTCAGTACATTATTAGATACTTGTATTTATATGGATTTAGTTAACATCGATCCTTCTTTATTGTAGACAGCATATCTAGAGCACGTCTTAAGCTATTACTGAAGAAGCAGAGCGAAATTAGACTATATGTATACAATTATAAATAAAGTTTCATTGACTATTTAACAACTGTGATAACACCATAATTGTAACATATAAATAAAAAGTATGGATACGTTTAAATAATGAAAATTAATCAAATAATTTGGGTAGCTGTAGGTATCTTAGCGAGCAGCAGCAGCAGCAGCAGGCGTCAAGGGTCAAAGGCCAGCACGTGAGCGGAAGTGACGCACTGGACATCAAGGCCACGCTAGCCAATCAGCGACCACCGACTACGTCACCAACGAGTCATCCCCACTTCTTAGAACGCGAACAAATTTCGCGGCAAGCCAAATTAATATATTGTCTAATCTACAACCATGCAACATTTATAATAATGTTATTGCAATACTGTTTTAATTTAATATTCAAATCGAATATAAGTTGAGAAAAGCTTACATGGCACACTAATGTTCTTATAAGTTCCCGCTAAAATGGGAGTGGGAGTGAGGTCGGCGGTATATATAAGTCAGGCAGCGTGGCGGGTCAGGCCTCAGTACAGTGACAAGAGCCGTGATCTACCACGCCAACAACCATCAAGTTTTCTCCAGGCAAATTTTAATCGGTAAGTTATAAAGCAATGTTTCAGTAATGAAAACTTGACTTCATGGTCCGTACATTATTAATTTGTAAATTGGTTTATAATGCTTGAAGTCTTAAATTTTAATAATGTTTTAATTTAATTATTAGGTGATCTTGTGAATAGTGAGTGATTTGAGGCTATGTTGAGCTGTGGACAGTTATGGATGCCCGTGCCTACTTGCCTTCAAACACTTGTACACATGTGCTATTTATGTAGTTGTAACAATTAGTTGTGCAGTTGTAACATACAAAAGTAATCTTCTATCACCTGAAAATTGGTTTTGACTACAATGAGGCCGTTTTGACAGTTTTACCCGAAATTCGCTGTGCGTACCAATGGCTTTAGGTATAGTATATACACTAGCTCTACCTAAAAATCCAACATTCTGTTTGAACTCATTTTGTATGTATGTTAACTATTTGTCCTGTCATTTAATTATGGCATCGACAGGTAGAAGATTCCTTGGGTTTACTGCCATATAGGTAGAAAAAGCACCTATTATCAATCTTGCATTGTGACTTCTTGAGCTTTGTTTATTTTCTTTTGGCCCTCGTTTAACATTGACCGTTTGAAGAGTAAATAATCATCAAATGACACCAAGCCGGGAAGACTGTGACGCCAGGACCTTTTGAAGAAGTAGTCTGGATTTATCGTCTTGTTTATTCAAAAGATAATGATTGTTGACGTTGTATGTTGACCATTTTATAGTAGAATTTGGTTAGGCTTCCTGGTGTTTTAGGATAGACCCGCATATGTAGTTTAGTTTCTAATAATTTGACTAATGTACGGGAGAGTTTAGCGCGACCAGCTGTGTTGATCGCACTTGCTGGACTTGAATAATGATGAGCAATGGTGTATGTGTCGGCACGATGTATAGTCAGGACCACTAACATGTGGCAGACTCGCAGCCTATATTTAACACGTTATGCGCCACGTTTGTTAACCTCGCTAAGGTCTACTAGTAACCTTTGTTTTATTTTTGTAATTTCATGTTGATAAATAAAGTATTAACCATACGTGATTTAATATAGTTTGAATGAAGGAAAGATAGATGTATTGCCTCCACGGAACAAATTAATTACCATGACAAACCCTATTCACCCCCCCCCCATAAAAAACAATTATCTGGATAGTTATTTAGATATTTGTGATGGTCTGAAAGCATTATGGTTTCAGTAATAGTCTACATGTAAACTGGCACGTGAACCCTTGTCCTAAATAGACATTATTCTCTAGTTATAACTCAGTTGTATTATACACACATTACAATAGGGTTATATATCAAATTAACAAATCCACAAGGGCCGTGATGAGGATTCGAACCTACGTCTGGGATGATCCCTGACGCACCTTAGTCGGTTGTACCACGACTTGGTAAAAGAATTACAACCGGGAGTGCTACTGCCCTCACACGGAGCCCGCAGCCTCGCACACACACAAACCGGGGTTTTACACAATTCCCCCCATGGCACCCGGGCTCTGTCAACAAGCTGTTCTACCTCTTCTCCCTTACTTAAATAGAAGAGGTTGAACAACTTGTTGACAGAGGAGCATTGGGGGGATTTGTGTAAAACCCCGGGTTGTGACTTGGAGAGGCTGCTGGATCAGTGTGAGGGCAGTAGCACTCCCTGTTGCAATTTTTTTGCCATGTCGCGGCGCAGTCGCCTAAGGCGCATGAGGGATCACCCGGAACGTAGGCTCGAACCCTCATCACGGTCCTTGTAGATTTGTTCATTGTATTATAGTTTGTGTAAAATATATATGTAAATGATGAAAGTTTTCTTAGAATTTGGTTTCTGTTCTTTATCGTCTCTGCTCTTTATCTTGCTTAAACATAAAGGCAAGTGGGTAATTATAAATTAAAGGAAAGTGGTAGTCATACAAAACGTAAGCGACCGCTTATCTCCCATCTTGCTTGGGTGTGGCTAGTTAAAGTTCAAGTATGTTTGAGACAAGAAAAAATACATCTCAAAGGATAGAGTAGCTTAGGCTATTTCTACACCCCCCCCCCACCCCCGGTGTGACTAGTGTCAAGACTTATTTCTTAGAGGGGGTGGGCGAGGTAGGGGGGGGATATTGACTGTGGCTGTCGTCGCATGGGGCTTCGTATAGTATGATCCATTCATACTCTGTCCACTTTTTTTCTCTCTCACATGTAGTGTTCTGCACTCCAACACGACTATTAGCGTTGCAAACTCTGCAATGCTAATTCTTCGCCCTTACTAAGAACACTAATTCTGATATGCAAATTCTAAAGTTTTAAATGTTAGCGAATGGTGATTTTTTTCCCCGCAGGTCAAGATGCGTATATCGTGGTTCCTTGGGGCGGCGCTGCTGGTGGTGGCTCTAGGGCAGGCGTTTGCTGTGCCCGTTGACGAAAACAATAATCCCGAGGAAAAGTAAGTTTACATCACGGCATACTATTGTGGACATTTATTTTCGCATTATACTGTACTTTACAAAAATAAAGAGTTGACATGAATGACAATGGAAGCAGGATGGCCTTCATCTATTTAACGCTAATAAATGTAAAATTCTTGCCATCTAGTAAATTTTTTTTTTTTTTTACTTTAGTGCATTTATTATGCACCCCATACCTATTCTGTGAGCGGTATTGGAAAAAGATTAGACAAGCCATAATGGATGTAACGTCTAATGTTTCAATTGGTTTTTCTTCCAGAAGTACTGGATCAAAGACGTTTCATGCTGTGAAGGCGTTCTTCAGACCCATGACTGATATTTCTTCAAGAAACTACCAAACAAGACCCCTTCAGATGTTGCTACTGATGTCAAGGAACAGGTAAATTGATGTAGTCAAATTCATGCGCTTTTATTTGGCTTCCAGTTATGTTTTAAAATTGTACATGATTTTCTAGGGACTTTAAGTTGGGTGATTGAATGTTGTGGTATTTAATGTTTATACCCAAAACATTTTAGGCGACTGAGGTAAAGGAATGGGCACAGGAGAACCAGGCGGTGCAGTCACTAGTCTCCTCCCTCACTCCAGTCAGGAACTGGCTCAAGGTACGTCACACCTCTATTGAACCTCTGTCGAACTATTTAATTTTTGCATTTTTTTTTTTTAATCTTTGGTCGGAACAAAATGCAATGGCTATATCTACATTAGTTTAAATGTAAATGTTCTGTTAGTCATTTAATTTAGCGTTAAATGTGAAATGACGGCCGACTTTTTCTTTAAGTAGTTGTTATTGTTGCAGGAGAAGGCCAACGTCCTGAAGGATACGACCTTTAAAGAGATGTATGAGGACGTTAAGACGCGAGTAAGCAACTTGGATGAGAGGATTGGAACCTGGATCCAAGAGCATAACGCCAAACAATAAACTTCACCCATCCTTCTCTCCCCCCCCCCCCCAACCTTTCATTCCACCCGTCTCATCACCCCCCCCCCCTCGCACATCAACATTACCATTTTCACCTCATTCGTATTTTTTTTATCAGTCACAGACAAATGTTACCATTAGGCTGTTCAAATACTTTTAGTTAATTTTCTAGTATTTACATTTAATACCGTTTTGGTCGAAATCCACTTGTTAGGCTTCATAATAAATTATGAAAATTTTATTTTAATTATTGTCCCGGTGTTCTGACATGTATTCTGAAATTTTATTGATTGTCACTCGGGCTTCAATCTGATCATCTATGCATTTCTGTGGTTTCTACATAAATTTTATTTCCTTCAAATTGTTTTAATGGAGGATGAGAGTACAGAATATCTTTTATGCTTATTTTGCAAGTGGTAAATTTATGTAAATCTTGCAACCCTACAATATCAAAGCTGTTGTATTAAAGATATATATTTCTCGAAATAGCTCGCAAGGTTTGCAAATATTTAATAAATACTGTAAATAAATATGAATGGTTTGTTTCAGCCATTGCTATCATTTATAATCGTCATTTTATTCTAATACAGTATCTTTAAACCAGCAACTGACCATAATTTGATAAAACTAGGTTGCTTGTTAAGAGCACTTACATTTAACCTGGTATTTTTGTATTGCATCACTATGATCTGTCTCGGCATTTTCGCTACAAACAGGCTAGTTTGTACATTATTTTTTTCTTTTACTGTGTTGGTTCTAATGGTTGTCGTGACTATTGCGATATAAGATTTTTAAATTTATATATAAATTTATCGTAAAATGTACAGTTTGGTGCAGTTAGGGTGATCGCTTAATTTTATGAATTGAACCGTAATGCCGAGAATAAAAAGTGAAGCACAATCATGCCTAAATAGGGTATTTGCCGTTTAATGATATTCCTATCCGAAAATTCCATTAACTATAGCTCAGTCTTTCCTTTCAAACCGTTACCTCGCTGAACAATCTTACAATGGAGAATGCACCGAAGTTCAAAAGTATGGCAGGCTTCTTTACCATTCTATGAAGACCCTTAAAGATATAAATACTTGGTTGCACAGCAAGTCTCGTTCTGTCAGGGATCCCGGCCGGGAAAAAATGGTTGGGCAAGTTTTTCCATTTAATTGAACACCTGTTTACCTAGCAGTAAACAAATTTGTGGGATAGCATCCTGGGGGAAGGTCTATAGTTCCACCTTGGGAAGGAGGAGGACCTAGATACAAGGATTGAGTCCCGTACCCGAGAAAACTAATAATTATTCAGTGTTAGGTCACATTACCTTGACTGCTGCTTCATCTTCCGAAGTCCGCCCAATTTTGTTCTGGGAAGCGTTGCCTAATATTTCCACGCTACACTTCTATGTAACACTGGGTAACCAGGAAGACGAGGCACATGCTCCCCCGTCGACTTGCCTTGTCCAACTGATCTCTTGTTGCGCCTCAATTAATGTTATGCCACCAACTCCAGCACCAGTTAAACATTGACTAAAACAAGAAATGCCGCTGTATGCAGAGCCACTCTGTATAAACGAAACTGCAGTGGAAATTTAAGAATTTCTATATACAGCGACATTTCTTACTTTTCGTAAACTAACCCTATTTGTCATCCACAAATTTGCCAGTGACAGTTGCCTTGTGATGTTTGAACCGTTTGTTGTATTAATTTGTTGGATGGTTTAAAATATTTACTAGCTCTGAACATTTCTGAATTTAAGGATTGGCAAGTAGCTATCAAGAGATATGGAGACTGGAAACAGTATGGGGGCGAAACACTAAACTATCGTTAGATAAGCAGGCGATGAGTCACAATAACGTGGCTAAAGTATGTTGGCCAGACCACACACTAGAAGGTGAAGAGATGACGACGTTTCGGTCCGTCCTGGACCATTCTCGAGTCGATGGTCATCAATATCGTTAGATGCTACTAAGAGCAAAACGACAAGACAAATACTTATTTCACCAAGGACTTTCTCGCGAGACAAGCGACCGAATTTAATCGGGAAGTAAACTCCAGTGTTCAAGGTTAAGCAATTTTAATGTGATTTATTTAACTTTACCGAAACGTGCGAAATAAAAAAAAGGGGGGGGGGAGGTGGGGAAGGGTACAAGTTTTAATAGTAGTACACTTGCAAGTGTTATGGTAAACTGTCTAGACATTTGCAAGTTATTAACAAGGGAAGGTATCTGGCAGTGCGCACTAGCAACATTCGGTATACCTCGGTAGGGTTTCGGGCAATGTCTGAAAATATTAATGAATTATTGAGTTGTCCAACTGATTTGTTCATTCAATTACAATGACGTAAGGTATACATGGATACCTTAAGGGTCATCTTCGGCAGGTGGTGCAAGCTACTAGATACACTTAAAAGCCTAAGCTTTGCAAGAGTAATTTCAAAGTATTATTGAAGGACTAGATAACTGCAGACAGTACGATAAATTAAGTTTTCATTATGTTAGCTGTCCAAACGCTGAGGCAAATTATATAGCCAAATTGAAATAAAAAAAAAGGAAAAAAAGCTCCAAGAAGCCAATTCGTCCCCACTAGGCTGTTTACAGCCGCGGCCGTCCTCCCCAGACACATCAGTTTTAACAGTTAAAAAATAGTTCATTCTCAAATTAATATTATACAAAAATCTATGTATAGTTAGGCGTAGGTTAGGTGTTTAGGTTCTGTTGGCGATTATTTGTAGTTGCAGATTCAGCTACTGGGAACAAAAAAGTTCCAAGTAGTACGGGCTATGGCGAGCCCGTCGTGGACTTACCTGGCACAGGCGTTGGGCTGTAACTTTATTGTAACTAATTTTTGTAGTACATGGGTGAAGCATTTATAGCGTTGTGGTTCGAACAAAATTCGTCAGTGAAGCACTTGTTCCGAAAGTGTTCGATCATCATCAGTTGTGAGTCTTTTTTAAAACCATTTTTACATTAATGAACAAGGGGTTTGGCGGATGGATGAAATGGACTTCTGCTTTTGTTTATGAGAACTGGCAGAAGAGGAATGGGAAAGTAATTATTAAAATAAGGCACCAAGCCGGGAAGGTTATGTAGCACCAAATATGCGGAATAGTCATAGGGCGCTAAATGTCACCAAGGATGCTAATACGAGAACAAAACCGTACAAGGCGACCGATATCAAAAGTATCCGAGTCACCAAGAATTCTATCGAGGGACAGGTGACCGCGAGGGACGGTCGGAAAGCAAGACACTCTCGTCCCGGAAGTCAGGACATTCAAGAAGGACATGCACGACCGTAAGAGGGACAATGCAATTAGGACAATAAGGAGCAGGGCGGCGCTCCATTAAGTGTCCACGAGTTTGTGTGTGGCCAATACGTAACCTCGCCAAAGCCGTTTCCCACCGTCGGTTATGGTGATAGGAGGAAGGCCAGGGAGGAGGGAGGGGACACTACTCTTAAGAACACGCAGTTTGTTACCAGTAACAAAAGACCAACGACCCTGCCAACAGTAGGAAAGTATGGAGGAATGAATAACTGAGTAGAGGCATGGGCAAAGCTTGTTTATCTTCACGAGCACCATCTAGAATGAGCCAACCGTTCGTTGATAATTTTTTTGCGTAAATGAAGCCTTGTGCAGTGCATTAGGGGTGTAAAGCCAATTATTTTGACTTTACTTTCATCTAGATCAATTTTAGAATATTAGGTCTCATTTAAATGCTGCAGTTTGTCACTATGCGACTCAAATCATACAATACGGTTAGGACAATTTATTTATATTACAAGTATTAAACATTATACCTAAAAAAATCCTTAAAGTTAAAAAAGTTTGAATTTATGCAAAAATCTTAAACTATACACTAGCGCTTACTGTAATCAAATATCGGACTTTTTTTTTTTTTTTTAGCCATGTGCTTCAGACTGTCTGGGGTTTACTCCGCAGTTGCAGTCATCTTTAATATCTATACAATATAAGAAGGTTAATACTGTATATTAACCAATATTAATGCTAGTATAATATCTGCATTTATCTGGACAATTGTATTGTTCGTCTCTAGGAAAGCACTTTAAATCCGCCATATAATTAATCAAACCAGTTTGAATAATGCGCTAGGACAAATTACAACCAAGTAAACCTAAGGTTAAATACTCGCCTATCTTATTTAACAATTATAAATTAAATATATCAAGAGATTTAATGGATGAATAAGTTACGACATTTAATATAATGGGTGAAAAGACGAGGCGACATTATTCTGCAAAATTCTCAGAAAACCAAGAGGCAACATAATCAATGTTGCCGAAGTGCTCGCTAATGTCGTTTGACAAATCATATAAGGACTTCCTTTGCAGGGCCATGCTCTTTTCCTGCAACAAGAGAATGGTACATTATGTGAAAATTAAAACACTAGAAATTAGGAAGTGTGTTTAACAAACCTACAAGAAAATTAGACTTACGGCTAGAAGAGGCTTACCTTTAGCCAGGTTACCGTCTCCGACTCTCCGATCCACTGCTCCAAATTAATAGCCTGAAATACAACACATTCAGTCCACGAATGTGGAAAAAAAAATGACAACTCAATTAAATTATGCCAAGAGGTTTATTTAAACACTTCAAAAAGGAAATTAAAGTGGGGGAAGATAAAGGATTAAACAATAACTTGCCAGATTTTTTAAGTCTTTGACGAAATTTTCAGTCTCTGATGGTAGTTTACCGTCTTCATTAAGAGTCGATCTAGTACGTCTGTAATAAGAATATCCGTTATGCAAATCTTAATTTATACAAGACGGCAAAGCTTTCATTAGTCTTTAGTATTGACAATAGGAAACCAAATTAAAATACTAGATTCCCATCGATATTGCTCTTGTCTAAAACAGCCATTCGCTGAACAATTTGCTAGTACGTCATATATTGCACTATTTACCAGCTTTGATTGCCTTGCTTTAAAAAGGTTGCAAAAATTGAAATTACATTTACAATAGACCAATAAATTTGAGAAATCTAAGATTTCTAGCTAAATTAATTCAGTCCGAAGAAAATTCAGGTAACATTGAATAGTTAAATTTAATTGTTAATTCAAAGTGCACCACTTCTAAATATAATCTTTTTATTGTGGTACAACAGTGTGGATATGAAGCTTCTTTCAGCGTTGTTTGGATCATTGAGCCTGTCGCTGTATTTAACTTTTATAATAAAACAGAACCGTGTCCTTTACCCATGCGTTAACTTACCTTTCCTTTGGGATTTGTGAATCGAAGGGCAGAGGGAACGCTTGCGTTAGCGCCATTATCGCTATTATCAGGGCAGCGCTTAGTAACCACCACAGTCTCATCTTGAGCTGCGGCAAAAATCACCATTGAGATATTCTTGGCAAGAGTCTTTACATGCATTTAGTGCTCTATTAATGTTAAAATAGATTGGTGTGCCTTAATGTCAAACGTTGGAGTAAACAAAGTAGCCCGAATTAAAATTTTACAAACTGGTCGCCTTACTGCAGGAAGAACACACTGTTCACTGGTCCTAGAGCATTTGGCATATAATTGAGCGTTGAACAGAGGTCAAACTGAATAGGTCAGCACCCACAATGTTTACAAAAATTTCAAATTACATTTTAATAGTGATATAGGGAACTTTCCCTATTTGGAATTGGCCACCATCTAGCATTTAGAAAATTTAACAAGTTCCGAGAATAGATTGGATAACTTGACGGAACATTGTAACTGGACAGTACCGCATCAGGCGTGCGTTAATTTGCATTAGAATACCGCAACAATTATTTATTATGCACCCCATACCTATCGCGTGGGCGGTGGTGTAAAGGATTACAGAGGCACATAATCGGTTCAGGAACCGAGCCCTCTAGTTCGTTTATCTAAGCAAATAATCTTTTGACTAGTTACACAATTATTAAATGTTATATGGGGTGCAAATTTTATATTTATACACCCATGACCGATTAAAGTGTGTCTTTATAAATAAAAAGTACAGTTAATGGGTTAGAATTCTCATACTACTGTTAGGTGGTCTCGAGAAGTACCTGGAAGTGTATTTATCTTTTTGGCCATACTGGCTATGCCTTGTCTATTGGCCTTCAGAACCATTGTGAAATCCTATTTCAGAGTCAAAGTTTTCCTTTAAAAGTCCCGGTACCCAATTCAAGCTACTGCTAAATACGTGTGATTATTTAAAAGGCTAGAACTAGGCAGATCAAGAATTGGACAAGGATATGATGATCACAAATAAAATGCAAGACAATGAATCAACAGTTTCAATAGTTAACTGTCAATCTCTCAAAACAAAGATGTAAAGTCTCTTTATCGGTATATAGATCCGTTCATCGTGTCAGTCCATTAAAAAGGTAAAGTAGCTTCTATTACCCACTTCAAAATAAAAGCTAACACTTGTACACAACTACGCACTGTCTGAATTTAGCATTTTTAAAAACTATACCTTCAGCAACGGTATTTGTAGAGTACAAATTAGTTAAAAAGATAAGATATAAACTAAATTGATAAGATTTTAATTTGTCCAAACTACCAACTATTACACATCTGAAGATATATTACTACTTACATTTAATATTTGTAGGATGGTCCTTAAAGATTAAGGGCAACGTCAAATACATAAATAAATTATTTTACATAAATGACTTAATATTAAAGAGGAATGAAAGAATAAGCAAGTTTGAAATAACATTATAATTTTGTTTAAACTATCTTAGAAACAAAAAATAAAATAAATAAATAGCAAAAGTAAATCAATAATATAAAAATAATGACTAAGAAAAACAATTTTAATTATTATGAGCTCACAAAAAAATTAAAGGGGAGACAAAAGAAAACAAAATTTAATTAAATTAAACCATATTCAGCTGTATAAGAGTACTATTTATTTTTTTAAGTGTAAAATCTTGAATGTTTGTGACTATTAATCTATTATTAAAGAAGCTGTTACAATGATCCATAATGATAACGTCAGAATCGAATCAAATGGTAGGAGAGTGAGAATGCGCACCAATTTCCGAGAACGGTGGATCATTCAAGGGTAGACCCCTTATTTATTTATTTATATAGATTGATTGATTGATGAAGATTAAGCCACCGAAAAGGTGGCACGGGCATGAATAGCCCGTAAGTGGTGGCCCTTTTGAGCCATTACCAGTATCAAGAGCTGATACTGGAGATCTGTGGAGGTGCGACTGCACCCTGCGTGACGGGAGATGTCTCCCGTGTTTTATATATATATATATATATATATATATATATATATATATATATATATATATATATATATATATATATATATATATATATATATATATATATATATATATATATAATATATATACAGGAAGGTATATTGGGGGTTAACAGAGAATACAGAAATTATGTTGAATTTACATTCTTGTACGGGAGACATCTCCTGTCCACGAGGCTAACCATAGCCCGTGCTTCTTGCCCAGCTCCTGTGCCAGGTAAGTTACGGGCTCACCATAGCCCGTGCTACTTGGAACTTGTTCCGAGTAGCTGAATCTATAACAACATACATTCTTGTAAAGCCACTAGCACGCATTGCGTTTCGGGCAAGTTCTTAAACTATCAGAAATTGTTTAGATAAATTAACAGTAAAATTGATAAAAAAATGTTTATATTTTCTTTACAGGTACAGATAATTTTTAGTAGAATAATTACAGTAAAATTGACAAAAAAAATTTACAGGTACATTGAAGAAATTTTGACACAAAAGCAGATTAGAATAATACACAATAATGAAACAAGAATTACTAGGTATATGAGGATAACATTTCAGGAATATACATTGGTTCACTGAAGCACAATATGAGGATCATTTCAAGGAATAATGCAGTAGAATATGCACTCAATACAACAACTATGATATCAGATGATATCTAAGATAACAATGGTAAAGTAATATGGCTTAAGTACAAATGTTGGGGGGATTGGGTAGCACTAGATACAGTGTGAAGATAAAGCACTAGGTAGAAAACTATGAAGATGAAATTAAGTGATACATATAGATATAAAATGCAGTGATCGTAACACAACACTCACTAGTAGTAGGCATCCTCCAGTTATCGAACATACTAATAGATAATACAACAATCCTGTCATCCACCAGGACTAGGCTGTGAGCAGCCGCGTCCAACAGCCTGGTTGAACAGATAATCAACCAGGAGGCCTGGTCAGAGAGCGGGCCGCGGGTACGTTGATTCCCGAAACCAACACAAGGCAAGGTAACCACTGCTGACCAAAGAAGATTGCAAATCCTGGAAGCTATATTCATCAGAGAAAAAGACCCACACTAAATATACAGAATAGCGACTTCGCTACCTTGCCGACACTCAGATCCAGATCTCACCAAACATCACCGGATAACAAATACTAATATTTTATTTAAGAAAAAGTACATACATAGATGCAGAGTTACAAACATTCTGATTGATTTATAGATAGAGCTAGTACATACAATACCTAAAGCCACTAGTACGCATAGCGTTTCGAGCAAAGCGAAATAACGTTTTCGAAATAACGAAATAACGTGTGGTCGTTAGCAAAAATAACGACCATAAACATCTGTAGCAAGTTCTACCCGGCCACCGGGAGTACCAGAGTTTCTCGCAACGCCTTACCCAATGTTTAATTGACTCTTTTTTTCCCCTATTCCCCCTATTTCTTACGCTATGTTTGTCCCTATATTCCATTGACCCTTCATCACACCCCACCTCCAACTTTACCCTCTTCCACATGTGTATTTAATCCAAATTTGCCTTTTGTGTATTGTACAGATTCAAATACCTCCAAGTTTTTCACAGATTAAGGAGAAAATCAAGAAGAAAATACTCCCAACTATCAAAAGTCGCCACAGAGCCAAAGTAGCGGAAGGAAGATCCACTGCGATATGGTACGAACAAGCCACTGGGGACTACTCTTTCAAGTCTGACAAAAAGATATCCAGAGATATTGCAGTAGCCATACACAGACTCAGACATGGTTACAAGTGCTGCTGGGAGGTAATAAACCCAATAGTTAAAGAGTGTCGTATCTGTGGAACAAGCAGAGGCGCCACTTTTGCACTACTTACTGGAATGTGAAGCTACCGAAGCCCTGCGCATCAAACTCAACATTAATCCAACAACAGCAGCTGCATTAGATGCACATTTCACAACGACTACAATGATTAGAAAAGCCGTTGAGGAATGGGACACACTAGTGAACATTCTGCACGTACATCCGCCACCAAGATAATGTTATTAAAACAAGACTAAAACCAGTGCACTAAAACAAAAGCGAAAAAAAGAAACGGGCAAAAAGGAGGAAACCCCACCTCCATTTAAAACTTTGACCCAAATACCACAGTTACAAGGTTATCGCGAATAAGCGAACTCAATTAAGGGCTCACCATAGCCCGTGCTACATGGACATTTCATTCTGAGTAGCTAAATCTAAAACAACAACAAACGTCTTGTGTATTTTACGGGCTATTCATGCCCTTGCCACCTCTTGGTGGCTTAATCTTCATCAATCATCAATCAATTAATCAACCCTACTTAACATCACATTCACTCCAAAGATCTACTACACATACCAGTGACGTCTTTGGGATGGCTTCATCTTCATCAATCTATCAATCTTGTGTATTCTTTTCTTACCTGAAGATGTTCCAGAGTGGAATGAAAAGTTGAAGAAAATATATCCTTCAATAGTTAACAGTTTCTTTACCATTGAATTTTAGTAATTTGACTGGTCTTCTTAATATTGACACTAAGGAAATAGATGCATAGAAAGCTTACACTACAAGATCAACAACGTCAGTAATGCGGTCATATATGTATATATATATTTGGTTAAATGAACAATATATAAAGATTGTAACCACTAAAGTTATACATTATCATATTATTCCTCACGTGTTATAACACATTTTTCACGTACGTATAAATGTATGCATATTCAGTACTTGTGCATTAAAGATATATGTAAGGTGAGGTAATTATAGGGAGGAGGCGCAAAGTTAGTACGATTATATAATACTTGGGAGGGATATAAGGGCAAGGAGTTGGGATAGGACTGAGGGAAGAAATGGTGCCCAATTATTTGAACCATCATTGATCGAACCTCAACCTGCATGAGGGCGAAACCGTCGTTGTACCGACCAGTCCAAGTGTATGAGTTTAAAGGATACGTATTTAAAACTTATTCAAGCTTTTCCAACTTCTCGACCTTAGAAATATTAAGTCTTTGATCATCCTCTTTAACAAAAATGTAATCTATTTCCCCCCTCGCCTCTAGTCTGTACCCCTTACTCTTCATAAAACTTTCAAATTCCAGTTCATAATTCTCTGGATTTGCAATCTCCACTGCGAGGACCCTTATAGTGACCGAGTCCCAGGGCACATTCTGCAAAACCTGTCTCTCCACTCCCTGTATGTCTAGGGACAAGAAGTCGACTGTGGCGACGTTGAGCGCCAGCAGGTAGGACCCAAGGGGAAAGCACTGCGTCACATAATAAGACTTATCAGAGTAATCAAAGACGTAATCGAATGCATTTGTTCCCAGAGTAGAGCCCAGTAAATATGAAGCCCCTCGAGTTGTTAATACATTTTGCATGGGCTTGAAGGAAAACAGTTTCTTCATGCCAAGCGAGACTAACACGGACTCCATGGGAAACGGTTCGGGTGAGAGGCAGGTGTTGGATGTCCAGGCCTTACGGTGCTTGTTGACTAGCTTGTGATAACTGGAAGGGTTGGGCTCCACCAGTAGACCCGTCCAGCCAAGATCTTGCTCCAGCCAGAGTGTATTAGAGCCTCGCTCGCCGTCCAGGGCTCCGGCCTCCACGAAGAAACTTCTCGCTGTCCGTTCAATACCTTTGCTACATTCTCACGGATGAAATCCCAAGAGCCTACATGTTTAATACGAGTATATATGGGGTCTTTGATAAGATTGTAGGGCAAAACAGAAGGCGGGTTAAGAAAGTGTGTCTTGATCAAGGCCACGACTCCTGGATGACCAGCAGCCAAGGGGCCACGGATGCGGACACCGACCTCCTCTACCTTGTCCATCCTCAGTATGTTCTGAGGAGAGGCAGAGAAAGAGTTAATGCAGCATTGTGTATATTGTAATAACTTAGAGATCATGGTTACAAGATTGGTAGATAAGGATAAGTAATAGTAACATCTAAGAAACTGCTAATTATATGGATTGATCTACAGGACCGAGGCTCTTCTGGCCTGCTGGTACAATAGCAGGGTAAGTTAGTGCAACTTTTGCTCATTTTATGTTTGAAGCTTTCCTTAAGTTCTTCACTTATTATTATTTTGCTATTTGGTAATCTAGATTTATAATCATTAAGAAAATTACTGTTTATTCGTTCATCAGATCTATCCGGTACTCAGGAACACATAAATAGTTTGCCTTATGGTGTCTCATAGTCATTACACGAAACCTGTTGGACTTGTCACGGTCCCGCTGACCCCGGAACTGACCCTTCCCAGGTAGCAACCCATCCTCAGACCAAGTCCATTCCATCCAGCGGTCGACCCCAAAGACGCATTCATCAATTTTAACATCCTGTTCATTCAAAACAAGATTTTTTTCAAATATAAATTAATATTATAATATATTATCATAATGTGCATATATAGGCATAGGTTAGGTTAGGTGTTTAGGTTCTGTTGGCGATTAGTTGTAATTGTAGTACGTGGGTAAAGCATTTACAGCGTTATGGTTCGAACAAAATTCGTCAGTGAAGCACTTGTTCCGGAAGTGTTCGAACGAAATCAGTTGTGAGTCGTGTGGAAACCGCTTTTCATTAATAAACATGAAGGTTTGGCGGGTGCATGGACTCACTTTTGGGTCTTTGTTTGGAGGACGGGCTGCTTCCACAACCCGTCCTCGACTCAAGTCCATTACATTCAGCGGTCAACCCCACAGACGCATTCATAAATTTTAACATGCTGTTCATTCAAAACGGGAATTTTTTCAAGTATAAATTAATATTATAATATATTAGCATATTGTGTATAAATAGGCATAGGATAGGTTAGGTTAGGTGTTTAGGTTCTGCTGGCGATTATTTGTATTTGTAGTACGTGGGTGAAGAATTTATAGCGTTGTGGTTCGAACAAAATTCGTCAGTGAAGCACTTGTTCCGGAGATGTTGGAACGTCAGCAGTTGTGAGTCGTGTGTAAACCGCTTTTCATTCATAAACAGGGGGTTTGGCGGGTGCATGGAATCACTTTTGGATCTTTGTTTGGAGGACGGGCTGGCTTCCAGAACAAGTGCTTCGCTCACGTCCTCTGTTCGAGTCCCAATTCTATAAGTGCTTCATCCACGTACTTTAAATCCAAATAATTGCCAACAGAACCTAAACACTTAACCTAACTTACGTCTAACTATACATACAATTTTTATGTATAATAAACATGAGAACAAACCATGCAATTTTTAATACACAGTCTGTTAAAATTTATAAATGCGTCTGGGGAGGACGGCCGCTGCTTTAAACAGCCTAGTGTGAGGACGGGTTGTCATACGAAGAGGCAACCCGTCCTCGCAAATTCGCATAGTCAATATTGACTTATTAAATACGTGCATAGGTGATATACTAAACATAATAGTTTACCTTGAAAAGCTTCATACAAAACACCGACCTTACCTAACCTTGTTAGTATGTTAAGATAAGCATCTTATTGCTTCGTAATTACAATTATTACTTAACCTATACCTATAATAGGTTAAGTAACAGTTGTAATTACGAAGCTATAAGATGCTTTTCTTAACATACTAACAAGGTTAGGTAAGGTCGGTATTTTCTATGAAGCTTTTCAAGGTAAACTATTATGTTTAGTATGTCACCTATGCACGTATTTAATAAGTCAATATTGACTATACGAATTTGCGAGGACGGGTTGGAAGAGGAGAGGGTGAAGGAATTATGTTCAACCACTTACAACATCTAGGATCGAACACAGACCTGCAAGCGAGGCCGTCGCTCTACCAACCAGTCTAAGTGGTAGGACAGACACGACTATCAAAATGAGCCCCCGTGAAAGTGACCTTCTTCACCTTCAGCGGCACGTGACACCGGTTATGGCATCCTTCAGCGGCACGTGACACCGGTTATGGCACCCTTCAGCGGCACGTGACACCGGTTATGGCACCCTTCAGCGGCACGTGACAGCATAAGAATTTAAGAACACAAAAAATTATGAGAAGCAAATAAAGTCAGTCTCAAGTGAAGTGAATGTTAACTGTGACCTTGTTGGCTTCCCCTGAGGTCACTTCCTCTGAGGTCACTGTGACCGGATCGCCTGTTGGCGATCCGGTCTCGCCTGTTGGCGCTGTCGATCCGGTCTCGCCTGTTGGCACTGTCGATTCGGTCTCGCCTGTTGGCGCTGTCGATCCATCACCACCTTTTGGCACTGTCGTTCCGGTTTCGCCTGTTGGCACTGCCGTTCGGGTCTGGCAGTTGGCTCTGCCGTTCCGGTCTGGTCAGTTGGCACTGCCGTTCCGGTCTGGTTAGTTGGCTCTGCCGTTCCGATCTGGTCAGTTGGCACTGCCGTTCCGGTCTGGTCAGTTGGTACTGCCGTTCTGGCCTGGTCAGTTGGTACTGCCGTTCCGGTCTGGGAAGTTGGCACTGCCGTTCCGGTCTGGGCAGTTGGCACTGCCGTTCCGGTCTGATCAGTTGACACTGCCGTTCCGGTCTGATCAGTTAGCACTGCCGTTCCGGTCTGGGGAGTTGGCACTGCCGTTCCGGTCTGGTCAGTTGGTACTGTCGTTCCGGTCTGGGGAGTTGGCACTGTCGTCCCGGTCTGGTTAGTTGGCACTGCCGTTCCGGTCTGGTCAGTTGACACTGCCGTTCCGGTCTGGTCAGTTGACACTGCCGTTCCGGTCTGGTCAGTTGACACTGCCGTTCCGGTCTGGTCAGTTGACACTGCCGTTCCGGTCTGGTCAGTTGACACTGCCGTTCCGGTCTGGGTAGTTGGCACTGTCGTTCCGGTCTCGCCTGTTGGCACTGTCGTTCCAGTCAGGTTCGTTAGCGCTGGTGTTCCAGTCTGGGCAGTTGGCACCGTCGTTCTTGTCTGGACAGTTGACACTGTAAATCTGGACTGGATCGTTGGCCCTGTTATTCCAGAATGTCCAATTGGAACTGTTAATAAGGTCTGGACCGTTGGGACTCTCAATAGGTTCTCGACTGCTTGCACTGCCGCTCCGGCCGCGCCTGTTGACACTGTCATGGCGCCCCACTCAGCGCCATGTTGTCCCACTGACATTGTCCTGGAGGTCCACTGGCCGTCCTGCGGTCCCGTTGGCACTGTCGTCGAGGCCCCCTGAGCGCCCTGTTGTCCCGTTGGCACTGTTCCGGAGCCCGATTGGCCATCCTGTTGTTCCGTTGGCACTGTCTTCGAGCCCCCCTGAGCGCCCTGTGGTTCCGTTGGCACTGTCTTGGGGTTGGACTGGTCTTCCTGTTGTCCCGTTGGCGCTGTCTTGGGGTTGGACTGGTCTTCCTGTTGTCCCGTTGGCACTATCTTGGGGTTGGACTGGCCTTCCTGTTGTCCCGTTGTCACTGTCTTGGAGCCCCGCTGAGCGTGTGTTTGTGGGGTGAACACGGAGCGGCTCCGGTCATAAATGACGACCTTGAAGTAAGGGTGGTTTGAGGCCTGGTCAGGGTCGGCGTCACCCATGGGGAGGTCCATGGCCCACAGGTGACCGCTGAAGCAGGCCATCAACAGGCGGGAGCAGTTGGAGCATTCTGGGGGCTCACTAGGACGTCCTTTGGACCCTCTGGAGCCTCTGGTGCGTCCTGGGATCCTTCTGGAGCGTCTTCGGGTCCTTCTGGAGCGTCTTCGGGTCCTACCGGAGCGTCTTGGGGTCCTATTGGAGCGTCCTGTGGTCCCACTGGAGCGTCCTGGGGTCCCAATGGAGCGTCCTTTAGTCCGACGGGAGCATCGTTTGGTTCCACGGGCTCCTGGGGTTTCAGTTGAGCTTTTTGAGGTCCCAAGGGAGCTTCCTTTGGTCCCACGAGAACCCCCTAGGGTTCCACGAGTGCGCCCTGGAATCCCACGAGATCGCCCTGGGGTCCTACGGCTGTGTCTTGGGGTTCTACGAGAGCGCCATTGGGTCCTACGGAAGCGCCCTGGGCTCCTACGAGATCGTCTTGGGACCCGCCAACCTTTCATCACCACCGTCAGTGTCCTGGGGTCCCAAGTCTTAGCCCGCCCCGTTCGTACCAGCCCGTCGCGAAAGTGCTTCACTTTGAATGTTGTGGTGGCGTCGGTTGCTCCTGGCCTGGAAACCGGAGTGACCTGCAGCCCGCTGCCACTCTCCTGGTCTATCCAGCTGCCGTTCACCGGGCAGCTGGGTATCAGTACCGGCAGCTCCCCAGACACTCCCTCGTCCCCAGCCTTCACCATCTTCGCCATCACGAACCCCAGCGACACCCGGTAACTCTCCTCCAGGGACCCTGTCGCCCTAAAGATTTTCATGTGTCCCTCCGCGGGGTCATCCACTACTTTCAGTGAAGGTTCCGCCTCCTCCGCTCCCTTCAATTGGTCCTCCGCTCCTTTCAAGTGGTCCTCCGCTCCTTTCAAGTGGTCCTCCGCTCCCTTCAAGTGATCCTTCGCCTCCTTCAAGTGGTCCATCGCCCCCTTCAAGTGGTCCTCCGCTCCCCTCCCATGGCTAGACTCCATATCAACCCTCCGACCAAAAGTAATGATACAAAGATCATTTAAGAATAAATTCTGGAAGAATGTTTATATTCTTGCTGGAGATATGAGTTGTAGTATCTTACTTCATTCTTGCCGAACTAAGATGCTTGTAAAGTGAGATGATAGGCTTGAATGTAGGCATATCAGGAGGGGGGGGAGGGGAGACAGGGGGTTGTTTGGGGGTGAGTGGCGGCGGTGTAACTTCAACTAATTCTACACTTCATCACATTCTGTACCTTTTACTACTTTCCCTCTCCTTCACCATCTTCCTTACCCTTCACCAGCCTCCCAAGCCTTCACCATCTTACTTATCATTCACCACCTTCCCTACCCTTCACCACCTATTCTTCTCCTCACCATTCTCCCTTCATCCCTATAATCATCTACACTAAATATTTTCTTCACCAATTGGAAATTAGTGTAATTTACTATTTCAAGCACTGGAGTGTATGGGGGGAATGGGGCTCGACCCTGACCATCTTCACCAAACCTCTTCAAAGTTTATATATATATATATATATATATATATATATATATATATATATATATATATATATATATATATATATATATATATATATATATATATATATATATATATATATATATATATATATATGTGTGTGTGTGTATGAGAAACTAGCGAGTGAACTTTTGTCATAAACACAGAATATTCTCGAGTTATAACTTTATTTTGTTATAAATTGTTGGTTTTAAAATATAAAGTCCATGCTTAAATCGTTTCTTTGAAATGGTCTGAAGAATTTGGTTTTCAGTAATTGAAATTCTAGGGGATATTTAAATAGTTTTCGAATTTAATTTTCGCGTTTGAGAATAATACACCGTATTAATGTAACTAAGCCTAACGAAACCTAACCTAACCTAACCTAATCGTGGATAGGGAGTAGATAATAGCATTAATGACATAGTGAGGACAGGTGGCAATATTTATACCAATCAACCGCGGACTGGTTACTGTTGATACAACTAGAACTTAACGACCAACTATCAAGTAAATTATAGTCTTAAACATTATTTAAAAAATAAGGAAAACACTCTGTGTATGTATACCTAGACGTAGGTATACCTTCTGGTGTATATATTCAGTATTTTCTCGATATATCATATTTTTTTATGCTGATGTTCAAACAGCTACTAAAAGAACACTTAAATATTCCGCTTCATCTTTATATTTATATATTTTTCATATTACATTTGATATAAAATCCAACTTCCTGGTATATGTTTACACAAGGGAGTGAAGGTGAGAATATCCAAACGCCTTACCTGTGTGAAGAGCGTCGCCAGCACGGCCATCACAACTATCACACACAGTCTTACAGTGCTCATTACACCGCTTGTTCTTCCAACCATTGTGGTCTTCTTCTTCCTTTTATTATACCTTATTCTTTGTTGCTCTGGGAGTTTGATACTTTGGTTTGTGCATTTAGGTGAATATGGATGGGCGGAGAGTCAATCTCGGTGTGGTAGAGTGGGCGGTCTCGGAGGTTCTGTGGGCGGCCTCGGAGGTTCTGTGGGCGGCCTCGGAGGTTCTGTGGGCGGTCTCGGAGGTTCTGTGGGCGGGCCTCGGAGGTTCTGGGCGGTCTTGGAGTCGTGGGCGGCCTCGGAGGTTCTGTGGGCGGTCTCGGAGGTTCTGGGGCGGCCTCGGAGGTTCTGTGGGCGGTCTCAGAGGTTCTGTGGGCGGTATCGGAGGTTTTGTGGGCGGCCTCGGAGGTTCTGTGGGCGGTCTTGGAGGTTCTGTGGGCGGCCTCGGAGGTTCTGTGGGCGGCCTCGGAGGTTCTGTGGGCGGTCTGGAGGTTTGTGGGCGGCCTCGGAGGTTCTGTGGGCGGTCTTGGAGGTTCTGTGGGCGGCCTCGGAGGTTTGTGGGCGGTGGTGGGTGGGAAGGAGGAGCGGTCTCCGGTGTGGTGGTAGAATGGGCGGACTCGCCGGGGCTCAACCTACCAACCAGTCACCCACGTATACACATATATTAATGGCCAATATTCCTTGTACGCTTCCCGTTGCGTTTACACACATGGAAATTTTAAACGCTAAATTTGGCATTGAAAAGAAGGATACAATGTAAACGCTAAAATATTTCATCTTTTAGATATCGTGTCAATAAGGATTAATGGAGGGCATTATCGGGGAAAGCGCCAAGTCATTACGACTATATAGCACTGAGAAGGGGTCAGGATAAGGATTTGGGATGGGACGGGGGAACGGAATGGCGTCCACTACAAGGATTAATGGAGAGGCTTTTAGAACATAAAAATATTGCCTTTAACATATCTCTACAAATCAATATTTGACTATGCTACCAAGAAATAGATTTGTACATGTGGCATATTACTCAAACTTAATATTGAATTGCTGATATATGTAAGGTAATATTTTATATATTTTTTTTAAGTTTGAACCTCGAAGTGTGATGAAGCGGTAATATTGTGGAAAATTATTATCATAGCCAAAGATAACTAATTCAAAATTTTACAAATATTAATAAGGTCTATCACCCGTGTTGTTCCCAGTTGGTGGGTCACGATCCCCTTTGTTGATTTTGAGTATTAGAAATAGGGCTTTTCCTAAAAAAAGAAAAGCTGGGAAATATTTGTATTTGTAGTACGTGGGTGAAGCATTTATAGCGTTGTGGTTCGAACAAAATTCGTCAGTGACGCACTTGTTCCGGAAGTGTTCGAACGTCATCAGTTATAAGTCGTGTGTAAGCCGTTTTTCATTCATAAACAGAGGGTTTGTCGGGTGCATGGAATCACTTTGGAGAATTAGAGTTAGATTATGTACGTTTTGGTAAGGAAGAAGTATAAAAATGTGACAGTCGATAGAGCTTCGGCATCACACGAGGAGTCCACAATTCGAGTCTCCTACAGCCCAGGTGAATGGAAGGTAAGGAAGAAGTGTTTGAATCTTTAAGTTAAATGTAGACAGTTTACGAACTTCGAATCACAATTGGGGGGGGGGAGGGAGTATTTAGTCTCTCGCCAGACGTAGAGAGAGTTAGTTCTAGTTGGTTTGATGCACCGTTTGTGTTTTTTTTGTATATTATAAATCTAGGATATTACATTAATGCTAAGGACTGAATGGTGAAAATAAGGATTGTATCTAAGATTTTGGGTAACAATGTTTACAGTTAGATCAGTTAATAAGCCGGCACTGGGAAAATGGGGGTTTTGGCGGCTTGCTACGGGACGTGATGGTCGGGATTGGCTGGTGTGGCCTTTTTTCTCTAGTTAAGTATCCATAATGTTTAAGTAGTTGAGCCAGTATTCTTTTCTGGTTATAATTTTACGTGTGCGTTACATTTGCTGGAAAAGCTGAAATCCAGAAACTTCAGCAAATGGAGCATGTATGTTAATGTCTTAGATCAAGTCTCCGTGGTGTTGTGGTAAGACACTCGCTGGTGTTCCGCGAGCGCTTTGTCATGGGTTCGTATCCTAGCCGGGGAGGATTTACTGGGCGCAAATCCTTAACTGTAGTCTCTGTTTAACTCAACAGTAAAATGAGTACTTGGTTGTAACAACGATTCTTCGCGGCGGGGATCGTATTCCAGGGACCTGCCCGAAACGCTACGCGTACTGTGGCTTACAAGAATGTAACAACTCTTATATATATGTCAAAAAAAAAGTTAGTGTTAGTTTCCACCCCTTCGGAGGCATAGCATTAGCTTGCTCTGGTACATCTCGTCTCATGCCTCTATGGAGTCAGGGATATAGTTTAACATAGGTGGTAGAATATTTTGATGTTACTTTAGGAATTAATAAATAGTGTAAACTTGAACTGGAGTTTACCTCCTTTCGCTCAGTTAGGCCATCATTCCCTAGAGAATAGACTTCTTATTTTCAATTGTGGGAACAAAATTCCCAGGGAGTCGGGCCTTGCCTAACTTCGCAAAGAGGTATTCTCAGTTAGCATTCATTACACTTTTCATTTACGAGCTCCATGACCCTAACCCGCCAATCGTTGGTAAAGAGGTATGGGTACTGTTTGCACCGGTCGGGTCAGATCGTATGGTTCTTAGTGATATCTTATTTCATAAATGGAAAATAATTCATACGATACATTCTTCAGTATATTGGTTAATGACTAATATTAACACTATTCATTATATAATTCGTAAATCTAATATAACACTAAGGTAATCATGATATGAAATGCATCAATAACGTTTACACCTTGCTTTTTAGTTCAAGAAATATGTAAAAGTAAATAATATAAAGGGTACAAAATAATTAATATCTGATAAATGTTGTGGTTGTATCCTCGTCCATTCTCAGACCACAAGCTACACGCTCGAATCTTTTTATGTTACTGACACTCAGGAGCTGTGTCTGGCAGCCTAGTGGGTTATCATGTCATTTCTCACTACAACACTGG
>WNGS01167372.1:22070191-22081990 GCA_020271785.1 Procambarus virginalis | reverse complement strand
TTCTTATCTGGTGGAGAGATAAGTAAACTGCACATGTGAAATCAGTGTGATTGGAGAATTGCGTGATTAGTTTAAATACTTGGAATATGCAATTGAAAAAAACTTATGCAAGCAAAGTTGAGAACAGAGTAAGTCAAGGACGTAATGTGGCTGAGGCAGGGAAGGTTAGGGAAGGTATTTGGATAGAGATGCAGCCAGCTTTCCATGTGATTGAATGGCAGTGCTTGCTCTTTTGTATTGATACGAGATGGTGATGTAAAGACAACGACACAGCAGAGAGTATAGGAGAAATTAAAAACAATAGAGATAAAGTAGAGAGAAAAGCAAGAGTGAGAGAGCAGAGAGTAAAACAAGAGTGAGTGTTGTAACAAGATAATGTTAAACTGTGTATGTACTGTATAACTTGTAGCAAGTACAAACTTTTCCACCTTCCAGCTGTGTAATTAAAAAAGCACAAATACTAATAATAGGCTGGCATGCCAGCCAAGCACTGGCATTTATATGGAACATTGTTTAATTGATAAAGAGTGCATTTTCAATTTGTATTTGTAAATATTTGTCTGTAAGAAATGTTTTTTTCTGAAAGACACTCGTGTATGTATCATAAATGAGAGACTACATTGCTCAATTATTTAACTCACAAGAATTATAACTTTAAGAATCACAATAAATTACTGTACATATATGCAAATTTAATGTAATGTATATACTGAATTCATTCTCCAATTCATAAGTTATGTTATAGCAAAATTTTAATAGAAACATCAAGTTGCTAAATACAGTAACAATGGATATGCTGTAACATCTATTGTATAAGGCCTATTTTATAGACAAGATATTATGTAATTATTAAGATGTAATGTGTACAAGATAAATTGAATATATATATTTGCAGCTCTAGCTCTTTACTGTATTAATCTTTCTATTTGAATTAAAATAAAGAGGAAAATTGTTTACAAATAGATTATTGTTAATTTCCTTTAGTGTGCTTAATACAACACATTATATTTCTCATTTTCTGTACCAGTGCAGCTGTGGCTATTTATAGTTTTTCTCAAATGCTTTGTCTTAAATTAATAGTTTTAGAAACTAGTTCTTTTTTTTTTGTTGCCTCTATAGGCTAAGTGAGTGGTAATATGTAAAGTCTTTCCTCTGCAGTTTACCTGCTCACAATCCCCACACCTTTATGTGATGTAAGATTATGTTTTACAATTTTGCTACAGTTTATATTGCATTAATATTATAGAAAACGATTTTAAGCATGGCTGTCTTTACAAGCCATTGCCCCTTCAAATTTAGTGATCAAGAATACTGTAATACTTTAAATTTTTTGCATCTCAAACCCCCCCATCCCCCATGCCTGACATAACAGGATAGTATGGACTTTTTCCATTAACCATTTATTTTTACTGGAGTTGCCCAATTTCAATCAGTCCCTTCAATTGTATTTGTCTTTGTCATTTGACAATATGGCAGTAGTTTCTAAGGTTGTGTACATACCACCCATTCTCCCACACATACTGCTCACTTTCTTGCTTCTTACCACACATTTTTATTTATTTATATATATAAGAGTTTTACATTCTTGTAAGCCACTAGACTGGTAGCTTTCGGGCAGGTCCCTGGAATACGATCCCCGCCGCAGAAGTTGTTTACAACCGGTCTCATTTTACTGTTGAGTTAAACAGAGGCTACAGTTAAGGATTTGCCCAGTAAATCCTCCCCGGCCAGGATACGAACCCAGACAAAGCGCTCGCGAACACCAGGCGAGTGTCTTAACCACAACACCATGGGGACTGCACAAGTGACTCTCATAACTCACTCCCCCACACATGACTCCCTTCTTCCCCCCCCTTCCTACACACACACACACACACCCATATACAGGGCACTGGTGGCTGAGTGGACAGCACGCTGGATATGTAGTCCTGTGGACCCGGGTTTGATTCCCAGCACCGGCGGAAAAAAAAGGGCAGAGTTTTTCACCATGATGCCCCTGTTACCTAGCAGTAAATAGGTACCTGGGGGTTAGACAGTTGTTATGGCTGCTTCCTGGAGGGGTCTGTGAGTGGGGGAGGGGGGAAGGAAGTTATTTTTTTTTTTTTTTGAGATATATACAAGAGTTGTTACATTCTTTACATTCTTATTAGTAGTAACAGTTGATTGATTGACAGTTGAGAGGCGGGCTAAAAGAGCAAAGCTCAATCCCCGCAAGCACAACTAGGTGAATACACGCACACACACACACACTGGGCCGACTGCATTTTCTGGATTGCCAGAAAGTCTTTGACATAGTACCCCATATAAGGCTGTTAAAAAGTTGGAGCAACAGGCAGGAGTAAAAGGGAAGGTGCTCCAGTGGACAAGGGAGAACTTAAGCACAGGAAACAGCAAGTAACGGTGAGGGGGAGACATCAGAGTGGTGAGATGTCACCAGCGGAGTCCCACAGGGATCAGTACTTGGACCCATCCTGTTTCTAATGTATGTTAACGATCTTCCGGAGGATATAGGCTCGTTCCTCTCAATGTTTCTGATGATGCAAAAATTATAAGAAGAATCAAGACGGATGAAGATAAACAGAGACTACAGGATGACCTGGACAAACTGGAAGAATGGTCTAGAAAATGGCTGCTAAAGTTCAACTCAGGAAAGTGTAAGGTAGTGAAATTAGGCGAAGGGAGCAGGAGGCTGAACCAAAGGTACCATCTGGGAGGTGAAATCCTGCAAGAGTCAAATAGAGAGAAAGATCTGGGGGTTGATATCATACCGAACCTGTCCCCAGAGGCCCGTACATCAAAAGGATATCATCAGCGGTATATGCCTAGACTGGCAAACATAAGAATTGCTTTCAGAAAACTTGTGTAAGGAATCATTCAGGACCCTGTATACCACTTATGTCAGACCAATCCTGGAATATTCAGCTCCAGCCTGGAGTCCATACCTAGTTAAACACAAGACATAGTTAGAGAAGATTCAGCTGTATGCCACCAGGCTCGTCCCGGAACTGAGAGGTATGAGCTACGAGGGAAGGCTAAAGGAGCTGAACCTCACGTCCCTGGAAAACAGAAGAGTAAGGGAGACATGATAACCACCTACAAAATTCTCAGGGGAATTGACAGGGAGGACAAAGAAACTCTTCAGCACGGGTGGGACACAGGTGGAAACTTAGTACCCAGATGAGCCACAGAGCCGTTAGAAAGAATTTTTTCAGTGTCAGAGTGGTTAATAAATGAAATGCACTAGGCAGTGATGTGGTGGAGGCTGACTCCATACACAGTTTCAAATGTAGATATGATAGAGCTCAGTAGGCTCAGGAATCTGTACATCAGTTGATTGACAGTTGAGAGGCGGGACCAAAGAGACAAAGCTCAACCCCCGCAAACACAATTAGGTGAGTACACACCACAATTACCCAGAAAATGTAATACAATAACTATAATGAATCCATGTTCATTGTTTTCAAGAAAATTATGAAAATTGGTGGGTAAGTTGACCAGACCACGCACTAGAAGGTGAAGGGACGACGACGTTTCGGTCCGTCCTGGACCATTCTCAAGTCGATTGTGGGTAAACTCTAAGACAAACACATCCCCAATTTTATTTCAGATTTCATGAAAATCGCAGGGGAGGGGAGGGGGGCCATACTGATGACATTTTTTTAAAGCACGACACTTGGATGGACCCCATTCGGCCTATGACACTCATTTACCCTGTATGTTTCATGTTGGAAAGTTGAGTGAGGCTAACCCCAAATATCTGGGCTCTTACTTTGGTTACAGACATTTATTTTAAATAGATATGATAGAGAAAATAGGTCGAAAGTCAGTACTTTAGATAGTCTATGGTTAGAAAGGCAGGGTCCAAGAGCTAACATCTCGATCTTGCAGGCACAAATAGGTGACCACCTATGTGCAACTTCAAGAATAATAGTCAGGGCCCTCACCATACGGACTGCATCCAGCCTGGCCATATGGCCTGCTATGTATGTCTGCTATCCTTATGTCAGGTTATTGTAAAGAATCTAGGCCTCCTGTGTGTATGTGTAGTCAAATCATCTACACTAAAAGGTCCTCTAGAAAGACTAATACAATACACAAGATGGACAGGCAAACACGGATAGCAAGAACAAAAACTGAGCTGGGTACCGAGTACCCAGTACCTTAGTGTCAGAGAGGATTAGTTAGGAGTGGAAAGTGGAGCTCCCCAGGGGTCTCTCCTAGGACTGTTGCTCTTTCTGACATGTGAATGACCTACCAGAGGGAGAGAACTCATGCATATCTGTGTTTGTAGAGGATGCAAAATTAGTGAGAGTAAGAACTGAGGAAGATTGTAGTGTTGCAAGAAGAACTTGACAAATTTCAGGAGGGGGCAGATAAATGACTTCTGGAATTCAATCCAAATTTGTGTAAGGTAATTAGATGGAAAAAAAGTAGAATGGAAACTTTAGGTAGCTACACTATAAGGGAAAGACTACTACAAGAAACACCAAGAGAAAATAATACATTCTCGCAAAGAAAGAATGTAAGATCGAGCAAGAAAAATACATCTCATCAAAACCTTTAAAATACTGAACAAATTGGAAGAAAATCTAGATCACCCCCTTTAAAAGGTTCAATGTTGCACTTAAGAAGCAACAGCTTCAAACTCAACAAGCCACAATGTAGGTCAGGAAACAGACGCCTTTTCACCTATACAGTAATAAACTAATGAAACTGCCTACTTGCCACTGGAGAGATGATGGCCCCTCAGGTAAAGTGGCTTGCGAGGTTGGACTGATAGGTCTAATTTTCTGCTGAAGGGAAGGGAACTATCAAGGGAAAGCGCCAAGCCATTACGACTACAGTATACATCACTGAAAGGGGTCAGGTAAGGATTTTGGGATGGGACGGGGGGGAAGGAATGGTGCCCAACCACTTGGACGGTCGGGAACTGAACACCTACCTGCATGAAGCGAGACCGTCGCTCTACCGTCCAACCCAAGTGGTTGGCGAATTTTCCGCTGAACCTTTTGACTTTCTTTAAGCAACCTGTCTCTTAAAAAGAACGTCGCATTTGGCCGTTTGCCCGTATGGCCGAATTTGGACGTAATTTGAAAATGAAAAAATATGAAAATAAATTTAGGATTTTTTTTTCAACAACAGTAAGTTAAGGGTCCTCTGATAGGTTAGGTGGGCAGGAAATTCTCATAAAGTTTCAAAACGTTATGAAAAACGTTAATTTAAAGTGTCCTCTCATAACCTCTGCGCGTACGCCGGACGACTCAAATAGAAAACGGAACAGAACGTCACTTTTGTGAGTCGATTTCATTTCAAATTACGTCCAAATTTGGCCATATCGCGCATACGAGCGAAAAGTGACGTTCTTTTTAAGAGGACGGGTTGCTTTAAGATATGGGGCGACATTGCTGATTTCCACTTTTGGGGGATTTTTCCGTTGTCGGAAAAGAGGATGCTTGTTTGGCTTATCGAAGTTTCCCAAGCCCGTGATCGTTCATCACATTATGTGTGGGTTCGGCAAAAAAGCATGTTTATAGGTACAAGTAGTGATTTTAATACAGGAGTGATGACGTGGCTGGGTTTCGAGAAGATTTGAAGTACGTGGAGAGGGTCGGCCAGAACAATACTTGTGCAGCTGCATAACTCCTCTTAAACACTTGTGCGCATTACTCGGGCAGCCACATTTTACGCAAACGATTTCACGCGTGCGCTTGTGAGCATGCAAGTGTGTTTTTGAGGGCTACTTTGTTGATGCATGTGTATGCTTACGGGCAGGCATAGTATATCCATGTATATGTACTCTGTGCATTATGGGATTGGAGCATCAGTCCTGTACTCTGTGCATTATGGGATTGGAGCATCAGTCCTGTACTATGGCATTAGTCTTCAGTCGAAGGATGCGGACATCCTTCTTACAATTTGCGTCTTATTGTATCTCCTATTGAATCTGTTATTGAAGTCTGACTTCGCCACCTCACTCCTTATAGTTCATTTAATTTTACTACCCCCTGACATTGAATTTTTTTTCCAGTAAACGGACTATATGCGTCATATAGCTACTTAATGTAGTTTACGTCAATCAAAATATGTTGCTTAGTTCATGTCTCGTCTGTGTTAGATTGTTTACCTGTTTATTTTGTCGTCTCTGGATAATTTTGTATACCAGGAACACGTCTTCTCTGCGCATGTTATGATCGTGTCCCCTCTGCACACGGTTTGGTTTCCATTGTCAAGGATAGAAAACTTGTATAAGGCTTAGATCGAGGGGTCCATAGCCAAGGGCAAGGCTTTCCGTGCGGTCACCGAACCGCACGGAATTTAATTACTAATCGGACCAAAACCCAAAATTGAAAAGTTCAAAGGTTTGAAACAATATTGGCTCCAGAGCTAAGAGAATTAAGCTACGAAGGTAGGCTAATGGAACTAAATTTCACAACCCGTAGAAATAGAAGGAACAGAGGGGATAAAATCACAACATACAACATACTGACGGGAATAGATAAGGTGAACAAGGATAGCCTCATCAGAGTGACAAAAAGCAGGAGAAGAGGACACACAGATGGAAGCCGGAAACGTAAATAAGCCGAAGAAACGTAAGGAAGTACTCATACCCTGTACAGGTAGTTGACAATTGGAATGCGCTAAAAGAAGTTGTGGAAGCCACTACCCTCCACAACTTTAAGGCCCGATTCGACAAAACAAATTGATCAGAATAAATGAATTGAAATGCAACAGGTAAAGGCTAGTAGGCAGAGCATGAACCTTACTCCCCCGTAGACACTGATAGGTACATGAAAGAAAGAGCTACAAAGCCTCAGGTATAGCATGCCACCACCCCTAAACCTTACGAACATGACATTATTGTAATAAGAAACATAATTGTAGTAAGTTATATGTAGCAGTTATATTAGTGAATAAAACAAATTATATATAGTATATTATATTATATATATTATATATATATATATATATTATATATATATATATTATATATATATATATATATATATATATATATATATATATATATATATATATATATATAATATATATATGTTGCCAACAAGCTTCATTAGGAGCAGAACTCCATAAACTTCGATAACTTGTGGTTACCAAAGTTTCTACAGTCAAGACTTGTTCGCTTTGGACTTAAACTTAGTTCGGTAGTTCGGCAACATTGATCAATGATCTCTCACAGGCGGCCACTGGTGTGTTGGGTCTCTCACAGGCGGCCCCTGGTGTGTTGGGTCTCTCACAGGCGGCCCCTGGTGTGTTGGGTCTCTCACAGGCGGCCCCTGGTGTGTTGGGTCTCTCACAGGCGGCCCCTGGTGTGTTGGGTCTCACACAGGCGGCCCCTGGTGTGTTGGGTCTCTCACAGGCGGCCCCTGGTGTGTTGGGTCTCTCACAGGCGGCCCCTGGTGTGTTGGGTCTCTCACAGGCGGCCCCTGGTGTGTTGGGTCTCTCACAGGCGGCCCCTGGTGTGTTGGGTCTCTCACAGGCGGCCCCTGGTGTGTTGGGTCTCTCACAGGCGGCCCCTGGTGTGTTGGGTCTCTCACAGGCGCCCCTGGTGTGTTGGGTCTCTCACAGGCGGCCCCTGGTGTGTTGGGTCTCTCACAGGCGGCCCCTGGTGTGTTGGGTCTCACAGGCAGCCCCTGGTGTGTTGGGTCTCTCACAGGCGGCCCCTGGTGTGTTGGGTCTCTCACAGGCAGCCCCTGGTGTGTTGGGTCTCTCACAGGCGGCCCCTGGTGTGTTGGGTCTCTCACAGGCAGCCCCTGGTGTGTTGGGTCTCACACAGGCAGCCCCTGGTGTGTTGGGTCTCTCACAGGCGGCCCCTGGTGTGTTGGGTCTCACACAGGCAGCCCCTGGTGTGTTGGGTCTCTCACAGGCAGCCCCTGGTGTGTTGGGTCTCACACAGGCAGCCCCTGGTGTGTTGGGTCTCTCACAGGCAGCCCCTGGTGTGTTGGGTCTCTCACAGGCGGCCCCCTGGTGTGTTGGGTCTCTCACAGGCAGCCCCTGGTGGTGTTAAGTAAATACCCCCCTCCCCCCCCCCCGCCATGTTATAGCAGTATATCACAATGGAAGTGTTAGTATTAGTAGTAACTTTAACATAATAAGTAATGGAGGAGATAGTCAAATGCAAGTAGCAACAGTTGTATGGAATGAATTAACATCTCTCTTTCCTCCTATGTGTGCACACAATGTTTGATGAGGCGCGGTGCTCCCGTCTACCCATGAGCATGCTCCACAAACACACACACACATGTCCTCGCCAGTTGATTGACCGTTGAGAGGCGGGACCAAAGAGCCAAAGTTCAACCCCTCCGCAAGCACAATTAAGCGAGTACATGCCACGCTAAATGTACAATGCCCATACACACATTAACTGTTCATGATCAATAGTAATTTTTAAGGCGATAAAGATGTATGTTGAGAATAAGCGATGATGACGTGGCTGAAATAACCCAACCCCACACCGAGGGAGGGAGCCGGTGGCTGAGCGGACAGAACACTGGTCGCGTGATCCTGTGGTCCCGGGTTCGATCCCGGGCGCCGGAGAGAAACGATGGGCAGAGTTTCTTTCACTCTGATTCTCCTGTTACCTAGCAGTAAATAGGTAACTGGGAGTTAGTCAGCTGTCACGGGCTGCTTCCTGGGGGTGGAGGCCTGGTCGAGGACCGGGCCGCGAGGACACTAAAGCCCCGAAATCATCTCAAGATAACCACACATGAAATAAAATGAAAGTGATGACCTTTCGGTCCATCACTTTCTTTCATTTGTTTGTTATATTATAAATGTGTATTAAAGAGTGTCTATGATTGTAATTATTATTGCATTGGCTAATAATTTACATAATATTTAGATCCAATGTATATCTATAAAATAGAATATTTGTCTTTGTGACAAAAGGAGGCCAGGTGCTAGGGGCTAGTCTCACTCAACTTCCCAGTATGAAACAAAGAGGTACGGTAGTGTCACAGGCCAGTCCAGGTCGGCAACAGTTCCACACTTTTAGAAATAAAAGCATCTATACCGACCCTCCTGGCAATTTTTAAAGTCTGAAATTAAATTGCGTATGTGTTTTCCGTAGAGTTCTAGAACCTTTTCAGTACTTTGTAATATTAAATTTTCTGAGAAAGAGGGAGGAAAGAGAGGGAAGGACAGGGTGGGAGGAAAGAAAGATATGAGAAAGAGGGGGGGGGGCAGATTGGGAGACCCGGGTGCTGCCGGATACCCCATCTAGTAATTATACAAACAATTTAGAGCGCTTTTCTGAGTGTTTTACTGATCTGCCAAGCACATGTTTTTTCATACACTTGAAAAATGTAATATTTAGGGGTAAACTAGTTAAATTGTCTCTCCCTGGAAGCTGGCCCAGCGGCTAGCCTCCCGCGTTACCTCCCACTAGTGATAATGATAATGTTGATTTAGGCAAAAGTACATATATACAAAATGAGTTACAAGCAGAATGTTGGGTTTCTTGATAGAGCAAGTATATACTACGCGTAATGTGACTCATACGCACAGCGTTTCTGGCATCAGAATATTGCACCTAAACGTTTCACCTAAAATGGTCAAGTTCGTGGTAGAAAGTGACTATAGATTCACCAGCAATATTACCTCAGAAGTCTCTCTTATAGATGCCTGGAACTCAAGAAAACCAAAACATACATAATATATGGACATAGTATATGACGTAATACATAATATACGGATGTGGTATACACCACGGGACCACGGGTGCGTGATATTCGGACATGGCATCACTCGGGTTATATTGTAATAATTTACAAGACGAGCCTCTCACCAGCTGCGGTGGGACTCCCAGTTGTGTCAGCCTGTACATGCTTTCCGGTGCGCGCGCACGACCACACACACACACACACACACACGGACTGGTGGTTGAGTGGACAGCGCTCTAGACTCGTGAACCTAGGAACCGGGGTTCGATCCCCGCAGCCGGCGGAAACAGATGAGGAGCGTTTCCTTCATCCTGATGCCCCCTGTTACTTAGCAGTGAATAGGTACCTGGGAGTTAGACAACTGATACGGGCTGCTTCCTGTGTGTATATTCACCTAGTTGTGCTTGCGGGGGTTGAGCTCTGCTCTTTCGGCCCGCCTCTCAACTGTCAATCAACTGTTACTAACTACTATCTTTTTTCTACACCACACGCACACACACACCAGGAAGCAGCCCGTGACAGCTGACGAATTCCCAGGTACCTATTTACTTCTAGGTAACAGGGGCATCAGGGCGAAAGAAACTGCCCATTGTTTCTCAATGGGCAGTTGAGAATGGTCCCGAATCGAACCCGGGACCACAGGATCTCGTGCCCAGCGTGCTGTCCGCTCAACCACCGGCTCCTGTGTCGTGCACACCCAAGGGTGTGTGTGTAATTACGTAAGTATAATTACCAAAGTGTAGTTACAGGATGAGAGCTATGCTCGTGGTGTCCCGTCTTCCCAGCACTCTTTGTCATATAACGCTTTGAAATTACTGACGGTTTTGGCCTCCACCACCTTCTCACCTAACTTGTTCCAACCGTCTACCACTCTGTTTACAAAAGTGAATTTTCTTATATTTTTCCGGCAGCTTTGTTTCGTGAGTTTAAATCTAAATGTGTGTGTGTGTGTGTGTGTGTGTGTGTGTGTGTGTGTGTGTGTGTGTGTGTGTGTGTGGTGTGTGTGTGTGTGTGTGTGTGTGTGTGTGTGTGTGGTTACAGGAAGAATTGCGTCCAATCTTTCCAGTACTCTTTTTGTCATATATCGCTTTGAAACAACTGACGGTTTTGGCCACCACCACTCTCTCGTACAACTTGTTCCAGCCGTCTACCACTGTGTTTGCAGCGTATTAACCTAACCAAACCCTATAGCAATTTTTTCAGGAGTTATGCTGGACTAGAACCTGGACCAAAGGTGGTTGAAGCTCCCATAGTCTACCTTAGTTACCACAGCCTATCTATAAACTCTCGACCGAATCCTCATTAGTTTTGTGCCATTTGTAAACATTGATATGAAGAAGCCAATTTGATCTTGTCAGAACGTTTCCATAGAAACAGGATGGGTCCGAACACCGACCTTTGCCGTACTCTACTCGTAATCTCTCTTCACTGATGTGTACCCACACCTAATGCTATTCACCTAATTGTCTTTCCGGGGGATGAGCTTCGTCTCTTTGGTTTCGCCTCTCAACACTCAATCAACTGGTGTACTGCTGAGCCTGTTGGGGCGGTATCATATATATGCATTTGAAATTGTATATGGAGTCTGCCTCCACCACATCACTTCCTAGTACATTCCGTTAATGCGCGTGCATGAGTCCGTGCATGCTCGCTCCTACCTCCCTTGTTAAGTGAATATACTCGAGTGTTGTTGGAAGTGAAGCCCCATATCGCCAGCTGGGCGAGCGTCAGCAAGGGTGAGTAACACTGGGTGCTGGAAAACATCCGTCATGACTCACGCGCCTGCCTCCTGGACATTCAACATCACGCTCTCTGCTACATTACGACAACATGCCCGACACCATGGCCAGCACCCCATCTCATAAACGTATTCAGCATCCAACCACCTAGCTAATACTCCGCCTGCTAGCCAGAACTTCACATCATAATTAGTACACAACCTAGCCACCAAACTCCATCACTACCAATATTACATCTTCCCAGTACACCACCCCATATAGCCAATACACCATCATCCAGGCATTACTCCACCTCCTATAGCTAGTGAGTCACCCCCTATAGCTGATACGTAAACGCATAACCTTTGCTCCGTCTTCTAAACTGACTGGTGGGTTAGGTTAGT
>WNGS01167372.1:22013305-22033946 GCA_020271785.1 Procambarus virginalis | reverse complement strand
ATATAATTTTAAGATATGGAAACTAATGTTTTGAATTATTTCAACAGGTTGTTTCACCAGTTCGTGTTCCAGTAGTCCCAGCATTCAACAGAAAAAGTAGGAAAAAGTCACCATGTGGTCTTCACAGTAGTATGGCTTTTGTTTGTATAGTTTCATATTTACATAAATTTGATCTACAGTTTGATCTAACTACATGTATATAAAAGTACTGTAAATTATCATCAGTGATTTTCAAATTATCATCTCATTCCTTCATCTTACCTCCCTCTCAATCTCCCTCTCTAACCCCCTCCTCTCATTCTCCGGCTTCCTTTCCATTCTACTGTCCTTAACCCTTATTTCTAACTCTCTCCTCACACCTGTCTTCCTCTATCCAATTCCTCTTTCTCACTCCAATTCTCTCCCTCCCTTCCCCTCTCAGCCCCTCCTATAATCCTGTTATTTCCTGACCCCCCAGTTTTTCTCTCATCTTCTCCACCTTCCTCTCCAACCACCCTTTTTGACTCGGTCCCTTTCTCCCACCCTTCTTTTCCTTCTGTATTTTACTCTGTTTTCTAATCTCCCTCACTCCTTCTCATCTCCTTAATCCCCATCCCTTTCTTTTCTCCCTAGCATCATATGACAGAGTACCAGGAAGATGGCATGGCTCTCATCCTGTAACTACACTTAAGTATTTACACTTAGGTAGTTACACACAGACTCAGAGATTAAAAAAAAATGTGTGAACCATTAAGCAAACAGTTCCAACATGTGTTCACGCAGGATGGAATTCTCAGCAAACTAGCCTCAACATCGACTCTTAAATGTAACAAAGTACAGTAGACAGAAGTGTCTAGAGAAGTAGTAATAAAAAACTGTTCAGGGAGCTAGATAGAAATAAAACGGTCAAACCAGGTGAAGTCTCACCATGGGTGCTAAGGGAATGTGCATTCAAGATAAGTGGCCCACTACAGATTATTTTCCAAACATCCTTACAAACAGGGAACCTAGATGACATGGGAAAAGGCAATCAGTTCTAATCTATAAGAATGGGAACAAGGAAGACCCCCTAAACTATAAACCTCTATCATTAGCACACATGGTAGTAAAAGCACTAGGAAAAATTATCAAAAGCAAATGCACAGAGTACCTGAGTAACTGTACTGTATAATGCAATTGTGGTGCTACTATTTGTTAAGGAAAAATAAATGTTTGCAATTTATCATGCCTTGCATGTACTTAATCAAATAGAACGAGTTAGTCTGTGATTATCTGAAATTGTAAATTACAGCACTTTTGACTTACATTACTGGTATGTCAATATCTGTATATTGTATAAACACTTTGAAACTGTCTATTTAGGGTTTTGACTATTTCTTTTTACTGATTCTGTGTACCTATTGCCAATTTTTTATTTTTTTATTTTATCTTTTGCATGCAGTTTACTGTAACAAATTTATATAATAGGCTTGAAAATCATTTTACTCTAGTACAAACAAAATATATGCAGTACTTTTACATGTTGTTTATCCTTTGAAAATTTCAGTATCAGCATCAGAAGACAATCATAGGCATAATTTAGAGAGCATCATTAGAGAGACTATATTGAAGAGAGAAGATAGGGATCCATCCCAATTGCAGTTCTCAGCTTTATCACCCATAAGCACACTTTTGTACGACGATGTAGGATCCCAAGTGAGATGCACACAAGAGGAACCACTCACTGGTATGCTTAAATAGATTTTTTTATTGGGGATAAATTTTAATTCTTAAAATTATTGAAATGTATGTGATACTGAATATGATTGAAGGGGTAAGATCAATGACTAGCACAAGTCTTCTCTACATTGATGTTCTTCACTTTGAAAGGAAGTTGAAAACTAATTGTCCAAAGTTCATTTTATATTTATAATGGGCCTAACATATTTTGCCAAAGTACACCTTAGCATTTTCAGAGACAGAAGAAGAGCAACTATAAATGGAAAAAGAAAATAGTAAATATTCCATGCAGGTGAGATGAGAAGTGAGGTGGTCCTGCATTCTCAGTGGTCAGCTGGAAGCAATAAGTGTGGTGTAAATTGGCAGACCTCTCTTGGTCTTGTAGATGGTAGAATGTACCTAGGAGTAAGCTGGCAGTTTATAATTGGACAAGAGGGCTTCATGATCTTTAATAGAACCTTGTTGTTCATGTATTGGCAGCTGCCTTGAAAGAAATGTTCTCCTGTCAACATATTGAGTGCATTGGGGCTGACAGTCCACAAGTAGGCATATAAAGGCATAAATACCATTTGTCTCTTTCAATACATTCAGTTTGGTGCCAGGAGAGTTCTTCATGATCAGGTTAGCAGTCTTCTTACTCTTGCAGTAAATGGTGAGCTGTATCTTTTGTTCACTGTTTATAGGGGGTCATTGTCTGTTGATTATATCTTTCAGAACTCTCCATTGTCTTGTGAGCTTTTAAAATAAAGTACCTGTAGTAGTGTACATAAATAAGTACCTGTAGTGTAAATATAGGTGGGACAAGTTCTGTAGTGCTGACCTCTTCATTAGTGGTAGCATGATAGTTCACCTTCCTTTAATGACACGGGGGTCTTGTAAACAGTGGTCTACATCATTGTGTCACAACCAAGGGTCCCAGATTCAATTCTCCACAGGATTACAGAAATGAACGTGCATGTTTCCTTTGACTTGATGCCTCTGTTCACCTAGCGATAAATAGATATCTGGGAGTTAGATAATTGTTTTGGGCTGTATCCTGGGGAAAGGTCAATAGTTGCCTTAGGGAATCTCAATTAGTCTAAATACAAACCATCTGACACAGACATTGGGAAACTATCCATTACAACATCGTCTGTCAACAAGAATCTGTTTCACTACTGAGTTACTTGTCAATCAGCTTCCAACTAGAGCTGTGTGAAAGAGCACAGCTGATGTAGACATCAACATTACTTTGCTTATACTGATCAGGACAGTTACTATTAGCATTAAACCACAGTCCTATGTTAGTTCTCTTAAAAGTGAGGAAGCCACCATTCCTTTCTGAGACTACGTACTACATCCAAAAAACCCAACTTGTTTGCACACACCAGACAAGTAAAAATAGTATGGGATTTTGCTGCAAAGCTTCCATAAACAGTAGCAAACATGCCCTGTCGGGTATCTGCAAGAAGATGTCAACATAACTACATGCAATAGACATCGGATTTAAGGTCCAGGTCAACAAGAACTTTCTTCTTATTGGTACCTATATAAAAATTCACAAATAGGATAGTGAGTAGGTTGCCCATGATACCATTAACACAATTGTTTATACTGTACATGAAAGTATCAGGGCTCAGAAAGATGTCTCTTTGTACATGCTTCGAGTAGTTACAGTACCGTATGTATGTATATTATATATAAAATGGTATTGTATATATTGTACAATACTTGGTACTGTATATAAAATGCATTGTTCAGTAACGTTAAAAAACATTGTTTCTTCTGTTCTAGCACGTAATAAGTGGGCTTTGATGGTGGCAAATACAGACTACATGCAAGAAAACACAAAATTAAAGACACCAATAAATGATATGAAAGTTTTGGCAAGAGAGCTCACAAAACCAAATCTACAGTTCCGTGTTATGATGTACAGCAACTTAAAAAGGACTGAATTTGTAAATGCCGTTCATCTGTTTAAAAAATTTCTTAATAAAGGAGATTATGGTAAGTTGTAAATTTGTAGGAATTTTTGAAGTACCATTCATGTACCAATTCTAATTGGAAGTACTGTATTAGTGTAATTACTGTATTGTATAGTAGCTTAAAATCAGTTTGTTTCAAATGAGTAATGCCAAATAAAATTACATATTTATATTCATGTTCACTTTCATAGGTACAGCAAAATGGTTCATTGAGGCCCCCTCCTAATGCATTTACTATAGACCTGTTTCTGTAGACTTGTCCTTCAAGGCACCACCTTACACCTAAGCAATATGTAACAAAAATCCTTTCATTTATCATTAGTAATTTCCAACTCATTTGTCTGAATATACTCTTGCTTTTTCTTTATCTTGCTGTCTTATCTACTAAGGGGGTTCATCCTTAGTCATATTCCCAGATGCTGCCCCAGTGGGAAAGTTTGGTCAATCATTTTGTATAAGCCCCCCCCCCCCAACAACATAACACATTAGGTACCTGCATATCCTGCACCTAGCTATTACAAGTGCAGTGTTTCTCCAGATGTGCAGCAGTTGCTAGTATACTGTAGTGTGTTCCACACTTTGAGAACTTGGGTATAAAGGCCTCCATAACTGTCTAGGACACAATTTTGTTATCTGTTATGCCTCATACAGGGAAGCAAGGCATAATAGAATCCTTTCTAGCGAGTTGGATAATTTTTTAATTGAGAAAACTGGCTTGATCCCATAGAATAAATTACATATCTTGTTATTAATTACATTATGAATTTACTGATGCATCAGTCATCAAGCATTCAACACTTCATTATGTAATGAGTTTGTTGTTGGAAACTGGTAAAAGTTCTTACAGTAATAATAATGTTCCGGTAGATATGTTATTGAGAGAGGGATAAATAATGTTACTTTCTGAAATGCATCACTATTTTTTCCACCATAAATTTTACATTGCTTTTCAGGAATACATTCTTTGTACCGATCAAGGCTGACTATTCAGTACAGTGTGTAATTCATTGCCACTAACCATATTAAAATAAAAATACATTAATATACACTGCCTGTGTATTTGTCTTCGTATTCTAATTTCTATTTATTTTCTTCAGTTGTATTTTATTTTGCGGGACATGGATTCAACAATAATGGTATCGACTTCATGATGCCTTTAGACGCAAGAATGAAATGTATACCTAGAGAGGAGAATGTGGAGACACCTCCCAATGAAGTACCATGTCAGGGTGATTGTATTGCAACTACTACTGTCACTAATGACATTCAAGATACTTTTCCAGCTCTACTCTTTTCAGTCTATGATTCATGTCGCTCACAGCTATCTTGTAGGTGAGTGTAGACATGAACACTATGAAATGCACAGTAAATGCTTTAATTTTACCTCTTCGTTAGGTTGAGATACAATTGTTTCAGTTGTTAATATCTATAAGTTATAATCATAAACGTATGAAGATAATTTGTTCATACAGAAAATGCAAATTATTATATACAGTATATAGCATACTAGTAGTTTATCCATAAAGCTAAATTTGTTCAAAGATAAACATCTTAGTAAGCAAGCTAGAATACAGTAATAATTTACTTTTAAAGGAAGCTTCAGTGAAAGAAGTGCAATTATAATTTAAGTTCACGTAAGCAGCCTCTGAGTTCTGATCTCCACATGCTCAAGGATGGATTTATTCCTGTCTTGATTTCCAGATAGGTAATTACACAATAGCATAAAATGAATATGCTAAGTGTAGTTACAGGATGAGAGCTACGTTTGTGGTGTCCCGTCTTTCGAGCATTCTTTGTTACATAACGCTTTGAAACTACTGATGGTTTTGGCCTCCACTACCTACTCACCTAACTTGTTCCATCTATACCAATATTTGCGAAAGTGATATTTCTTATATTTCTTCGACAGCTTTTAGTTAGTTTAAATCTATGACCTCTTGTTCTTAAAGTGTGTGTGTGTTCAGCCTGGATAATTTTATTGAAGTTGCACCTATAACACAGTTTACTTTAGAAATACAGTACTGTATAGTATAAAGAGAGAACTCACATTCTTAGATGCACTTGTAACAAAAGATGAAGATAGTGAAGTTCAAAGTCTATAGGAAACCTTCCTGCAAAATGTTACTTCATAGATTTTTACTTTCACCGTGATAAAAGGATTAAATGAGGTACAGTCATTGGATTCTTTGTTAGGGCTTTTAGGATTTATATCCAGCAGTTCCTTAAAAATTAATGCCAATACATCATCAATTCCTTCTTCAACCTTAAATACCATAGATTCATTATTTGGTAATGTAGAAAGTGAGCAACACTGATCAGCAACATTAACATAGTGACAGCTCATTCTCATGACAGGATAGACAGCAAACAACATAATTAATACAGTACTTGTAATAAATCCAATATAAGGATTGTAATAAAACAATGAAATGCCTATTACAGTCAATACCATCAGACACAACTAACAACAAGATCACCATAGCAGGTACATACACTATTCCTTGTAATAACTGTGACAAAGCATATGTAGTTAACACATATTGAAGCCTATATATGAGGATTTAATAAGTAGGCCTTCTGTGTTGACAACACCAACACTGCTTGTGTTGCATATAAGAGTATGGCCTCATGAAGCTTAATTACAATAAACTCATCAAAGAAATCAACATTAGGCATTAGTTTATGAAACAGGCAGCCATCACATTATAACCCCATTGAATAGAATGAAGGAAAATTCAATATTGATACCTCCCTCTTACAAAATTAATGCTTCAAAAATGTAAAGTGTTACACATCTTTACCTCAATGGCCTCAACCCTTCCTTATATTTCCAATTTATAGGCATTAGGCCTCTTAAATCTGATAATGCCTTTAAAGGCAAAATGTCACTTACATATAAAGTTTACTCTTTCTATTTCTCAACAACTAAACTCACTTTTATTTTGGTTTCTATAAATAAATGATATATTTTTATTACATCTTTCACAAATATTTTTCTTTCAGAATGATGTTGCCAGCTACAACAGAAAAATATATTCATGCCCTTGCAAACTCTTTTACACTTTTTGCTACCTCGGAAAATTATGACACCTTTGAAGACAATAACTCTTCTATGCTAATGGCACATCTGAAGAAGTTGGTGGGAGAGCCCATACCTGTAGAAGTGCTGGGACAAAAGGTCAAGGAATGTATGTTCAAAGAATAGTTGCAATTTTGGTAGAATCATATAATACTGTATAATATAATATTACACACAGGGGTATATATTGTGCTTTATATTGCATTTTATATTTTATAACGATTGGACAATTTATAATGTTTTATTGTTTCATTGTTATGACCTTCTTTTATTATATTATACATCTTTCCTGGGAGAGCTCCATGATGCTCTATTTCTAGCTGCCTGGTTAGCTCTTCCCTTATCAATTCTTGGCAGACCCATGTGAGCCATTAAAAGTCTACTAGGAACCAGAGGTCAAAACCTTGCTCCCTCATACAGGCACAGATGGCAAGGTATTTTTGGTCACCTTAACTGAGAAATAAACCACAAGAAGGAAAAGCAAAACAAAACAGACAATAGCAAAGCAAATCTAAACAACTTGTAAATGAGGCATCAAGTTGTTAGGTCATTCACCCACTAGTAGCAAATGCCCACTGCTAGATGGCAGCACTGGGAATCTTCTAGATCATACGATGCAGCACCCCAGTCATTCATCTGGTGAGACAATGTTCGCATGAGCTCCTAAAGTTACCTTAGGAACCTTCAGGTTCCAGTTTTCCAGATAAGTGTTGGTCATTCTTTGGACTTTGTCTTGGGGGTCTCATTTGCTTGTTTTTGTTCCAATTTTATTATTGCTTCATGTGTGTGTTTACAAGCCTCACTTGTTGTACGGTTCATCAAGACAAATGGGGGGGGCCTTCGACAAGCTGCCGGCTTCCTGTCCTCATTGAGGCTACTAAGGTTAGTGGCCCTCAGGTAAATTAGGTAGGCCCTTGAGAAATTGTTTGCCTCAAACTGCATGAGCTTAGGGTTACTTTCCCTAGTCTCTTGCTGGTGTTGCCTCTGCCAAGCCAAGGTTACCTTTCCTGGTGGTTTTGGGCAGCTGTCCCTGAAAATGCCAGACTACTCTTGAAGGTGCCTTGCCCTGGGTAGTGCATCGGTTTGTGGTTCCTCCGTGAGTCTCGGGACTGGGGCAGTTGGGATCTTCTTTGTTTGGGTTGCACAGAAGTTTGCTTGTTTGTTTCATGACATGCAGTTTATGTTTTTCCCAGCTGCCTTTGTCCTTCAAACTACATTTAGTACAATGGTACCTCAGTTATCAAATTTTATCCATTCCCAGAGATGGTACAAAAACTGAAAATACGAAAACCGAAAGGAATTTTCCCATAAAAAATAATGTAACTGGAATTAATCCGTTCCACACCCAAATATATTAACTAAAAAAATACATTTTATACAGAATAATAATCTTAGGTATTATACCTTTATTGAGGACTCTTGTTGGCGTATGGAAGACAGTGAGGAAGGGGGAGAAGAGGAGAGGTGTAAGTGTTTGGAAGGGAGTCCCTTTCCATTATAACAGCAGTGATGACATTTCTGGGGTACTCTCTCTCCTACCTTTTGCAGGCATACCACTAGACCCTGGTTGTGGCTCACTGCTTGCTTGTCTTATTAGAATCTGTCTATAGACACTTGTTTTTCCGTACGTTTTAACACTTGTCTGTAGTGAAACATTACATTGTCTCACTATGAATGATCTCTTTTTTTTCTCTGTCGTCATCCTCACAACTATTTTCTTTTTTTTTTTTTTTTTTTTTTTTTTTTTTTTTTTTTTTTTGAGATATATACAAGAGTTGTTACATTCTTGTACAGCCACTAGTACGCGTAGCGTTTCGGGCAGGTCCCTGGAATACGATCCCGCCGCGAAGAATCGTTTTTTCATCCAAGTACACATTTTACTGTTGCGTTCAACAGAGGCTACAGTTAAGGATTTGCGCCCAGTAAATCCTCCCCGGCCAGGATACGAGGATTTACTGTTGAACATTACCACTGACTTTCTTGGAACCCCTGGCATGATATATAATAAGAACTTTTATGTTCAGAAACTAAAAAAAAAGCACAAAAACTATGAAATTCTTCACAAAGAATTCAAGCGTGATCATCACTAGGCAGGAAACACTGGTAAATTGAAGCGCCATGCACTCGGTGGACCCGTACGTGTATAAACAAACTCCAAAAACAGAGGCAAACAATGAGTATCGAATCAGATTTTTCGAAGAAATCGAGTACAAGAACCGAAAAATACAGAAGCAGTGGCATGTGAAAACTGTGCATCTTTTCACTGCATCTTTTCTTCTCAGTGAGCGGCTCCTGCACCTGGTGTCCTTGCTTAGTTTTCACTGTCAGGTCACACTAAGCCCCTGTGAATCTTTGGTGTGGTTCGGGTTGTACCTCGCTGCTGTTACATGTCAATGGCCATTCTTCTTGCCTCTGCCGTGTTGCCTGTTGGGTGGATGATACCTTCTACCCTGAGACCAATGACATGCGTCATCGCTAGGTTTGGGCGAGTTATCAGGTGGCTACCACTCTGAAGTAACAGTTTTCTCATATGCACTGTTTGTGGCTCTTTGCCAACATGGATGTCCCAGATTCAGCCCCATTCTGTTTTTATGATTGGGAGTTTGAATTGTTTGTGTTGTCGACATATTGAAAGTTTATCCTGCCATCTCTTTCTCCTGGTCCATCTGGTTTGGTGTTCCAGACATCTTGCCCACTTTCCTTTGCTAAGAGTTCAGGAGTGTCTTAAGGTTTTGGGGTCTTAGCCTAATTTTTCCTTGGGGATCGAGTCATCCCTGGGGGTTGCCCATTCATTGTCGGCAGTGAAGGCAGTTGAGCTGGTGTTTCCCATCAGGGATATGCTGCCTTCTGTACTTAGGGAGTGTGATATCACCATATACCCTCCTTTGTGGTGGTGGGGGGGGGATACAACTTTCTGATTTTGCGGGTGTCTGGTGTAGAACATGGTTCTGCTCCGATGTTTTCTCTTTTCAGTGGGGACTTTGAACTCGGCCAGGGCACAAGGAGGGTCCATGGGTGTCCTTCAACCCTGCTTGGTCTTCCATGCTTTCCACAGAGTTTTTTTGCCCTGTGCTTTCACGTCCTCTGTTGTTGTTTCAGCTGAATTCATCGACTGCTCCATTCCTTGTATGTTTCTGTGTGCCATTTGAATCCTCGGATATATCATATATGCAAAGGTTTCTGACTTCCCATCTTACATCCCTTGTTTTCCCATTCTCTCCTGTTCCTTAAAGGCTCACAAGAGCTTGGTTCAATTTGATAGGTAAGGAGCTATCCAGGCAGTTAGCAACAGGGAGCCAGTTTGTACTTACCAGAAAGAGATATTTCCTTACATTCAACACTCAGTTTTCTGTGTCCACATTGATGCCAAAATTAAAGCTGGTCATTAACACCTTGGGTAGCAGGCCACAGGAGCATGACCTCTCACAACCAGAAGGCTGAATACAAGTTTGAATTGTGGTTTGATGTCTGTATATAGTAAAGCATAATATATATACAGTATATTGTTACAATACTGTACTCTTAAAATGTTTTATATTTAATTTCATTTAACTTTGTTTTCAGCTTTCCACCATAAATATGATAAGATTCAGAATGATCAAATTCCCAAAACTGTTTGCGACTTGGGACAACCACGGTCACTGACTGATCCTTCTGTCCCATTAGAAGAAGATACCAAAGGTAAGCTAATTACCAAAGAAAACTAAATTATAGAACAAAGTTTGAGGTTACGAAACACTACTTAAAGCTTTTTGTTAGAAGTTCTGATGATATTCTTACTTGAAATAACAAACAATAAATTAAACTATTGTCACCTACCTTCTAGATATTTTCTGGGAGGGCTCCTAATGGTGGTTCTGTGGAGCTTCCTGCCTGGCGAGCTCCACCCAATTCAATCCATGCCAAGTCTTTGCGAGTCTTTTATAAGCCTTCTGGGGACCAGGGCTCGAAACCTGGCCCTTGTAAGGAGCAAGAGAAGACTGGCCCAAGGCCAGACTTGACTTGTGAGAGCTTGGTCCAATAGGCTGTTGCTTGGAGCACCCCGCAGGCCCACATATCCACCACAGCTTGGTTGCTCCGGCATTTCTTGAAGAAAATTATCTAGTTTTTCTTGAAGTTGTTCACGGTTGTTCTGGCAATATTTCTCATACTTGCTGGGAGGATGTTGAATAACCGTGGACCTCTGATGTTTATACGGTGCTCTTTGATTGTGCCTATGGTACCCCTGCTCTTCACTGGCTCTATTCTGTATTTTCTTCCATATCATTCTCTCTAGTATGTTACTATTTTACTGTGTAGATTTGGGACCTGGCCCTCCAGTATTTTCCACTTGTACATTATTTGATATCTCTCTCGTCTTCTTTCTAGCGAGTACATTTGGAGAGCTTTGAGACGATCCCAATAATTTAGGTGCTTTATCGCTTCTATGTATGCCATATATGTTCTCTGTATTCCCTCTATTTTAGCAATCTTTCCTGCTCTGAAAGGGCAAGTGAGTACTGAGCAGTACTCAAGATGGGACAGCACAAGTGATTTGAATAGTACAACCATTGTGATGGGATCCCTGGATTTGAAAGTTCTTGTAATCCATCCTATAATTTTTCTGGCTGATGCATTATTTGCTTGGTTATGCCCTAAACGTTTGGTCATCAGACATTATTCCCAAATCCTTTACATGCTGCTTTCCTACTATGGTCAGATTTAATTGTGTTTTGTATCCTGTATTATGTTTAATTAAGGTCCTCATTTTTACCGTACCTGTGTACCTGGAATTTATCACTGTTAAACATCATGTCATTTTCTGTTGACCAGTCTAAAACTTTATTAATATCTGCTTGTAGTTTTTCAATGTCTTCAGCAGAGGTAGTTTTCATGTTGATTTTTGTGTCATCTGCAAAGGATGATACAAAGCTGTGACTTCTATTTTTCTCTGTACGTGATATGGGAATAAGGAAAAGAAGTGGTGCAAGGACTTGGGACCTTCCCTTTCCTGACAGGGACTTGAGTTTTGTTTTTCAGTCTTCTTGGCCAAATGGCAGAGGGTCAAGACTAGGGGATCGAGGAAGGTATGCAGTCCAATGATGGTGTGCAGTCTTTTGGTAGTGTACAGGTAGAACTAATGAGAAAAACTGCTTCAGGGCCAGTGTGGATTCATTTATTTCAGACATTTGTTGTCTTGTTTTATATGCTTTGTTTACCTTTCTGAGTATGTTTTGGGTCTCCCATCTGGTGGCTTTTCCTTGGTCTCTTTAAGTGGTTGTCAGGTTTTGGCCTCTGGTCGCCAGTAGGCTAACAATGACTCGCAAAGGCCTTGCATGTATTGAATCGGGTGGAGTTTGAGAGGTAACAATTACCAAGGAGCCATCAGGGACCCACAAGAAAGAGTCATTGTACTCTATTCAATACTGGTTTTTTAAGACCTGGAACACATCATATTTTTCCTGAGGTCCTTAACATTATATTGCATTTCAATTTGTAAAATATTTCCAGAAATGAATCCCTGTGTAATACCAGGAGTCTGTAATATGTATACATAGCCATATATTGTGTAAGTCACTGTTTCTAATTTATCTTTTGATGTTGTGTTTTGCAGAGAATGGGGTGCTTCAAAACTGGGAAAAGCTTGGAAGTCTTGGAGGTGTGATTGAAGCAGATGTAAGTGTTGTATTAAAAGATGGCTTTATGTACCATTCAAATATGTAATTTTTTCAGTTTTTGCCATTATGCAAGTAGTTTTGATAAAAACAAATTAGGTCTGCTAATATAAGCTTATAACTGAGGCTTTGGTATATTTTTCTCTCAGGTTAAAAGTTTCATATAGAGGTTACTCCACTGATAGCAGATTATAGCTTAAACATTTGTGCCTTCTTTTATTAAATATCAGTCAGGCAACCAAGTTATCATGACTATAACCACTGATATCAAAACTGAAATCGGTTATGGATAGAATAATTTGAAATGGATTTTAATTTCTTTAAGAGTAAATAATACTGTGTACACCATTCTCAATTATTAGATCATTCAACAGAGATAATGACTATATGTAAGGTCTTCAGGTGGGGCTAATTGTTCTTGCAACTTGACCCAACTTGGTCTTGTTTCATGCAGGTTGAGGTTCAATCCCCAACTATCCAAGTGGTTGGGCACCATTTCTTCTCCCCGTCCCATGCCATATCCTTATCCTGACCCCCTTTCAAGTGCTATATAGTCGTAATGGCTTGGCATTTTCTCCTGATAGTTCCCTTGACCCTTCCACTGCTGCATTTGTTTAGGGACTCCATGTGCTGCATTTTCTGGGGAGCCCCTTCGGCTCCCAGGGGCTTATTTCAGGCTGATGTGGAACCATTAGACATTGGCATCAGTCAGTGTGAATGAAGTTCTTAGGCCAACCAGAGATCATGAGCTAAAACGTGGCCCCATCAGAGAGGCACGAGAAGCAATGGCCTATAGAATTGCACATGTGATTTGGAGCATTCTATGTCTGCCATTGGCTGGGTCAGGCACCCAGAAAGGTAAGCATCCCAAAACAAACCCCTATTCTGGTTGAAACTACTACTAAAAGTCAAACGAGTGGACAGAACTCCCCAAAGAAAAGCAAGCAAACAAGCGTGACATCACCACGTTGCCGCGCCACTGTCTGTGCAGCTCCCCCCCTCCCCAGGAGGGGGAAGGGGGAGCCCCAGACCACCTCACGCCAGGTGCCCAGATCGTCAGTTTGAAGGCTGGATGTCAAAACACGCGAAAAAAACGCCGACCGGAAAGAGAAAGGGATGCTAGGGAGCCTCCAGGTCTCACCAGAAAATGGCATTTCATTACATTGTGCCGGTTTTCTGGGGGGAGCACCTTCGGCTCCCTGGAGCTATCTACCCAAAGACAATGGACAAAAGAGGGAAGGACCCGGGAGGCAGAAATCACGTGCTCTAAACTCGAAAGCAAGACAGCTGGCAACACTGAATGACCCAGAGGACGACCCAGGAAATCCGAACCCCCGGAACAGGGAAGAAGGTAACCTGGGTCAACCCAAAGTGCATTCCCGGACATAGAGGCCGTGATGCGCAAAAAAAAAACAAAAACGGCAGAGGAGCCGCAACCAGACAACATATGATGCATCCCCGGCCTGACCAACCAAGCATCAACAACCCAAGGATCCCTCCGGAAAGCAGTGGTATATTCTCCGCCAGAAAAGAAGTAGACAGCTGCAAACGAACAAACCTATCACAGAGCCAAAAGAGAAGAAGCCGTGCACCAGAGGAGAGCATGAAGCTTCCTGACCAACCCCCAGAGGCCAAGCCACAGGAAAAAAAAGAGCCTTGGAGAGACAACCTGAACCAAAGGGGCCACTACAAACTGAGGGGCAGAGAGATAAGGACAGCACCCGGTTCAGGCGGCGCATTATTATTATGTTTAATAATATATTTGCAGATTTGTTTTAGATTCATTTTTAATTTCAGATTCGAGTTGCCAAGCTGATATAAGAGTGAATATACAGTGCATACAAGAAGCATTACCAGATGCTCACCAATTTCCAAGAGATGGACCAACATGGGTTATTAGTAACTGTATTCAAGTTTTAATCACTCTATCACNATAGTTGTATATGAAAAGTGCTGAAATTGTCCCAAGTTTCAGTACTGCAGCGTTAAATAGAAAAAGATTTTTTTTTTTGTTTTGTTTTTTCAACGTTTTTTACACATTTTCAAGTCTACACTTCTTCACCACACGTTTCAGATATAATTTATTCTGTGACACTTTTCTGAAATTAGCATATAATAAATGATGTGTGATGATTTAGGATTTCCAAAACATCTTTAGTTTTCCTAATACAAATGTTCAAAGTTCCACCCAAAAAATTATGCAAAAATGGCATGTTTATTGCTATTATAAAATCAATAAATGAACTTAGAGAAAAGTGAAATCTTGCACATGTAGAGACATGCCATCCACATATACTGTGTAAGTTTCATGTAAATTGAATAAAAAAATTCAGTTTTTGTAAACATTTGTGTCAATTGAAAAAAAAAACAGAAATTAATGAAGTCTAAGTTCTAAAATCTGTGGCTGAGGTTGACATCAACCAATTTTCTCCAAAATGGCATCCTTACAGATAGGTACGTACAGTAAGGTGTGTAAGTTTGATGCAAATCGTCCGAAAAAAAATTTGAAAAAAAAAAAAAATGAAAAAAAAAAAAAAACTTTTTTTTTTTTCTTAAAATTTTTTCCAATTAAACTAATTATAATATTTGTTTAATATATGCTATTGTGATAGCAAAGAGTCATAGCTATGATTTCAGTTGACACTTTTGATTCATAATCGATTTTGACCATTTTGGCATATTTTCACAACTACTTCATTATTTTTTTTCTCCCTTCCTATTTATGCTACGATGCTGAAACTTGGACCAGATGAAACACTTTTCATATAGAACTTGTCAAAAAGTTTGATTGAAATCGAACGAGTTTTCATTTTTGCATTTTGGAGCCAAACTGGATTGGACCGCCCCCTTAATTGTTGAGGAAGAGACATCTGTACTCTTGTTTCTGCTCTTTGGTCATCCTTACATGGGATCTCATATGTTGAGCCTTACCACTGACTTTCCTGGGACTCATGGCATGATATATAATAATTACTTTAATGTTCAAAATGCAAAAAATCACCACAAACGCAGAATTTTTTATAGGCGCGATCGTCACTAAGCGGGCAGCTGTAGTAAACTGAGGCAGGTCGGACCGCGTGACCGAGAACCACGCGCTCGGTCGATCTGAACGTGTACCAAAAAAAATCGGAAGTCGACGACACCATCGGATGTCGAGTTGCATTTTTCGATCAAATTTACATCGTAACTCGAAATTATCGTAAGTAGGGGCAATCGTAAGTCGAGGTGCCACTGTACTCATTTTACCTACATGCACTCATTACATTAGCTTTCACTCATTAACTAGCCTGCACTCATTGCACTAGCCTGTACTCATTACTTCAGTCGGCACCCATTGTACTAGACATACTAACTATACCAGCCTGCACTTGTTGCCTCAGACTGAACTACTTACGCCATCATGTGTGTTTACCTAACAATGACTATGGGGAAATGAGGTCTAGCTTTTATGACCTGCCTAATACCCTTGATGTACCTGTTGCATTTTATTTTAGCTTTCTTGACATTCTACTGCTTTGTATTAACTGACATTGATCAAGGTAGCTTCTACAACTCCTTTCAATGCTTTTCACTTATTGACCACCTGACTCCTTTGCACTTCCAGCTTCCACCTGTTCTCCACTTGTCCTACTTGTTCAGTTTAAAGTGGTTGTCCTTGTTCACCTTGTCTATTTTCTTGGGTATCTTGCAAGCAGTGATTGTAACCCCTTTGCTTCTTCTCTCTTCTATTATTATAAGATTTAATTCTGTAACCTGTCCTCATACCTTAGTTCTTTTAATTCTTCCACTAGACTTGCTGCAAATCTATGAACTTTTTTTTAGAATAATTTTGCACTTCACTTGAGAATGATTATGTGCTGGTGCTGTGACTTCCAGTATTGGCCTTACATAGATTGTACAGATTGTCTTGGAAAAAAAAAGTCCTTATTTACATTTTAAATTTTGTTCTAATGTTTACCAGTTTCCTTTATGCTGCTGATGTACCCTACTTTAATGTGTATCTGGTGTTAGAGTAGGAATTATGTCCACTTCCATAGATTTTTGTTCTATTAAATTCCTGTAATTATTGTTCCCTGTATGGTGTCGATTGCCTATGGCTTCCTGTCTCCTCACATCAGTAAGTACTGTTCCCCTTACATCAGCCTATAATTACATCTACTGTAGTAGTTATACTAAAGTAGTTATACTAAATGTTGTACTCTATTGATACTTATTTAACCACCCTGTTCATATTGTGAGATGTTGACCCCATGGATGCTTTTCTAAATATCCCTTATTCAGTTGAACAATATCTGCAGATTCAGTAGGATAGCTATGCATAGAAAGAAGAATATAGAGTCACAAAAGTATTATACAGTATAAGGAATTACTGCTAGAGATGGTAGAGGGCTATCCAGTGAGAAAAACTGGATTATGAGTCTTGAGTAGGAATGTTTAAGAAGTTACCCACCTTACTGTCTAGGAACTGACATCAGTCGCGTATTAATTGTTTTGATCATAAATTATTTAAATCATCATTGAAAGCTCTTAATCTGTGATTCATTCTGATTATCATAAAATGTAAATGTTACTTTTAGTAATCAAAATAGTTCGTTTGGTGTTAGGATTAAGGCCTAGGGTTATTAATGCAATCACAACAACTTGTTAACCAACTAGTATGAATATTTTTGTTTCAGGCTTAAAGTAACTACTTCTTGAATGTATATCGAGAAGCAGAAAAAACCTCTTGGTGTATATATCCTTTGTTCAAAATGACAAATTTAGATAAGGATACCTCCCTTGATCACCATTGTTATAATTCAAACAACCAATGTCTATATTGTACTTTATTTGCAAATTTTAATGATAACCATAAATGCATTTGTTTAGAAATCTGAAGAAATGAAAGATAAAATGTGAAATGATGTAAAGACTCTCTATCATAAAAAGTATTACAAATGCCAAAAAATATATAGATAGACTAATGTTTTATAAGAGCTAGTTTACCAGGAACATTAACACTTTCGCTGCCCGATCATGCATATTCCATCACAGAACCAGAATTCGGAGAGTGCGTGATGACACAAAAGGCATCATTAATTAAAAATGTTTGTAAAAATTGTATTTATTGTCCGAATGCTATGGGACTTTTTTTTTTCAAATGCATGCCAACGTCTTCCCATTCTCTTTATACCCGACATGGCATCCTGACCTCATCATGTGGGCGCCCACCCATGCTGGAGGCTCACTGTTTTTGTGACCTCGCTCGTGACAGCCCTTGACTCAAAAAGTTTCCCCATTTTAGTTATTTCATCTCGAGTATTTGAATTATTACCGGCTTTATAAACACTGCAAATTGACTTTCAGATGGATACTGATCAAGAACAGAGCCACTCTATGACAAAAGCATTGAAAGAAACATGTGCGAGGGAAAAGTTACTGAGTGTTCATTGAAAGTACAGTATAGAAAAGTGAGACTTATATGTTCTTATATGCAAATATCCCTTTACAGCATTATATTGCTAACAACTTGATATCAAATTTAACAATATAGCATGAAAATTGAGATGATAAAGCTGAAAAGTAACTCCACATCACAAGCATTGGAGCATTGGAATGAGGTTGTGTGCTCACGGGCAATGCTCGGCCGACCTTGCAGTGTGCGACGGGTCGCCTGACGGCCCAGCAAAAGTGTTAACATAAAAAAATGATGAGTTAATCTTAAATCATTAAAACATTAATGATCCCCTAAGAAGGTGGGATTTAAGAACAATGTCTGTAGGGATGAGTAATATAAACAAAGCCCCTGGAAAAAATTCTTAATGGACCATACATTTATTTGATGAAAATGTGTTGATATAATAAATAGATCATTTACGTATTACTAACCAGAATTCTCTTTTTCTAACAGTAATGAACAGATGGGGGTATACTTTTGTCAGATGAGTCATATCCTCAAAGGTGAAGTGAAAGAGTACAGATCATTCAAATTTATTCTGAATATAGAAATAATGCCACCAGAGATTACAGTGGACCTTCGTGATGTGGAGTTACTAACAGGTCGAGAGGTATGCAAGATATTAAATGTTGTGAATACTGTATATTCACCCCATACTGAAATATATTTGTTACATTTGTATTTCTTTGACTATCTCTTGAAATTCTTTGGCACAAATAACTCATATATTTTATTATGTATATGCAATCTAATGGCATTTCATATGTAACTGCTTATTCCATGCTATTTCATATTTTTTTATTTACTTTCTTCAGCTTTTGTTAAGCTTTGAAGCAATGGGTTACCCTGAGCCAGAAAGCTACACATGGTATAAGAATAATGAATTCTTTGCAATAACCTCTGAGCCAAAGCTCAAAGTAAGTAAATAAACTTTGTTTTGCTCTGTTGTATCTAATTTTCTATAATTGGTAAAAAAAAATAATCATTTTAACCCTTATAGACTGGATGTATAGCAGAAGCTAGAATTAGAAGCTAGGAAGAAAGTAATGACGATGGGAATGGGCAGTAGAATACTAGAAGGCATCTACACCATGAGAAAAAAGAATGAAAGACTTTGAAGTGAATATAATGCGAGGACTAACATTAGAGGCTTGCATAAGCAGGATAAAATCGACAGCATATTGCAAACTGGCAAACATAAGAATGGCATTTACAAATACAGTATAAATATTGTATGGACTCTTCAAAATAATCTATGCAGTCTATTTGAGACAATACTAGAATATGCAGCAGTGATGTAGAATCTGCACATTGTGGTGCAAAAAAAAAAAAAAACTCATATGTAATTACCTAAGTGTAGTTACAGGTTGAGACCTATGCTTGTGGTGTCCTGTCTTCCCAGTACTCTTTGTCATATAACACTGAAACTACTGTACTGACAGTTTTGGCCTCCAAAATGTACAGAAGTTAACCTGAAATACTGTGTATAATTAGTGATTTTATATAAAATACAATTTATGTATCTACTACTTAACGACTGTAACATGTTCATTTGTACTGTATTCCTTATAAATAAGAATTATTATTATTACTACAGTATTATTACTGTATTACTATTATTATTATTAAGTACGAGAACTAAAGTTAAGGGAACTTGATCTCATTACCATAGAGAAGGAACCACATTTAGTAACAAACTCATTTAGTTATCTTTTATGCTGACATGATGAGCATTGTATCATTTGATATAACATGTCTCTTGAGGGTCTGTACTTTTGTATTCCAAACAGATTCAAGAGGTGGACTCCCTAGTGTCTGGTTCATATCACTGTGAAGTTAGAAATAATAAAGGAAGCTGCACATCAAGAGCTGCCACGGTCAAAGTAAGTAATTATTAAGGATCCCTGTCAGAGAATATCTGACCAAGGTTGTACTGTACAGTGTTTATTTATAAACTTTGAAACTAGAGGATAAGGTAGTAGTGGGCATCCACCAGTCTCCAGAGACTATGGACTTGCGCTCTGGTTGTTAGTCTGGAGTGGCCTCTCCAGGGCACAAAGCCAGGGGTAGGTTAATATGGAGGAGAAGCTGTCACCCATGTAGCAAGTCCCCCTCTCCACGACACTGAAAGTCTCCAATGGAAAGGCAAATGCCAATATGATTGGTTCCAGTGCCATCACAGGAACTGTCAGAATGAAGTTGAAAGCAACAACGAACTGCCCTAAGGGCTCCAGCTCCGGATTGTACCTCGAAGCTAGTAAAAGAAGGCACAGGGGACTCCAAACTCAGAGACCGGGTTTGGAGGCACTGGGTAGAGTAATGGAGGCATTACCCTACCTTCCAGTAAATAGAGTAAAAACAAATATAATTTTAAGATATGGAAACTAATGTTTTGAATTATTTCAACAGGTTGTTTCACCAGTTCGTGTTCCAGTAGTCCCAGCATTCAACAGAAAAAGTAGGAAAAAGTCACCATGTGGTCTTCACAGTAGTATGGCTTTTGTTTGTATAGTTTCATATTTACATAAATTTGATCTACAGTTTGATCTAACTACATGTATATAAAAGTACTGTAAATTATCATCAGTGATTTTCAAATTATCATCTCATTCCTTCATCTTACCTCCCTCTCAATCTCCCTCTCTAACCCCCTCCTCTCATTCTCCGGCTTCCTTTCCATTCTACTGTCCTTAACCCTTATTTCTAACTCTCTCCTCACACCTGTCTTCCTCTATCCAATTCCTCTTTCTCACTCCAATTCTCTCCCTCCCTTCCCCTCTCAGCCCCTCCTATAATCCTGTTATTTCCT
>WNGS01167372.1:21975814-21992842 GCA_020271785.1 Procambarus virginalis | reverse complement strand
TGACAACCTAGTTTTTCTCTCATCTCTTCCACCTCATTCTCCAACCACCCTTTTTGACTCGGTCCCTTTCTCCCACCCTTCTTTTCCTTCTTATTTTACACTCTTGTTTCTCTCATACTCTCACTCACATTCTCCATCTCCTTAATCTTTCCCATCCCTTTATTTTCTCCCTAGTCATTCATATGACAGTAGTACCAGGACCAGATGCGCTAGGCTCTCATCCTTGAACTTACACGTTAAGTATTTACACATTAGGTAGTTTACACACAGACTCAGAGATTAAAAAAACAATGTGCTGAAACATTAGCAAACAGTTCCAACTATGTGTTCACGCAGGATGGAATTCCTCAGCAAACTAGCCTCAAAATCGACTCTCAAATGTAACAAAAGTAGTAGACACCAGATGTCTAGAAGCAGTCAGTAATAAAAAAACTGTTTCAGGGAGTAGGATAGAAAATAAAACGGTCAAACCAGAGTGAAAGTCTTGCAACCATGGGTGCTTAAGGCGATGTGCATTCACGATAATCGTGGCCCACTAGATATATTTTCCAACACATCTTCACAAACCAGGGAACCTAGATGACATGGGAAAAGGCAATCGTTCTAATCTAAGAGTGTGGCTAAACAAGGAAGACCCCCTTTAAACTATTATAACCTCCATCTTAGCCACATGGGTAGTAAAGCACTCGGAAAAATTATCAAAGCCAAATGCTACAAACTAGAGTACTGAAGTAACGTATGTATAATGCTAATTGGTGCACTATGTGGTTATAGGAAAAAGATAAAATGTTTGCAATTTATCTATGCATTTGCAGGTACTTAATTCAAATAGAACGTAGTTTAGAAATTGTAAAGAACTAAGGTTACAGCATTTTGTAATTAGAACACTTGTGATTAACGTCTATTTGGTGTTTTGACTATTCTTTTTAATGAGTTGTACTAGGTGCCAAGGTTTTAATTTATGATTTTTTTTTTTGTTTTGTCGTTATAAATAATGAAGATATGAGAATTCTTATTGCAATGCACATTAAGTCTGATGGAAAACAAAATTTTTAATATCGGCTTGTAAACAAATAATATATGCAGGACCTTTATAAATGTTAGTTCAATCACCTTTGAAAATTTCAGTTATCAGCATACTACTGCATGGGAGTAGAAATAATGATGCCATATTCAATAGGCCACTATTTAGAGAGCACTCAGTGTAGAAATGTTTTCGGACAATGAAGAGTAGAAGACTTTTACCGGATACCTATTTTTCTTCCCAATGCGATCCAGGCTTTATCATACCATAATGCACACTTTTGGAATGACGATGTAGATCCCAAATGAGATGCACCAGAGGTAACCACTCATGTAGGCTTAAATAGATTTTTTTCTTGGGGATAATTATTAATTCTTAAAATGATTGAAATTCGTATGTGATACTGAATATGATTGAAGGGGTAAGATCAATGACTGCACAAGTCTTCTCTACATTGATGTTCTTCACTTTGAAAGGAAGTTGAAAACTACTGTCAAAGTTCATTTTATATTTATAATGGGCCTAACATATTTTGCCAAAGTACACCTTAGCATTTTGCGAGACAGAACGAAGAGCAATACATGGAGAAAAAAAAGAAATTTAGTAAAATATTCCATGCAGGTGGATGACGAAGGAGGGGGCTGCATTCCTCAGTGGTCAGCTGTGAAGAGCAATAAGTGTGGTGTAAATTGGCAGACCTCTCTGGTCTTGTAGATGGTAGAATGTACCTAGGAGTAAGCTGGCAGTGATAACCCTTGGACAAGAGGGCTTCATGATCTTTAATAGAACCTTGTTGTTATGTATTGGAGCTGCCTTGAAAGTAATGTTCTCCTGTCAACATAATGAGTGCATTGGGGGCTGACAGTCCAACAAGTAGGCATTATAAAGCTAAATACATTTGTCTCTTTCAATACAGTCAGTTTGGTGTCAGGAGAGTTCTTCATGATCAGGTTAGCAGTCTTCTTACTCTTGCAGTAAATGGTACGCTGTTCTTTTGTTCAATGTTTATCGGGGTCATTGTCTGTTGATATGCTTTTGCACTCTTCTTGTTCTTGTGAGCTTTAAAATAAAAGTACCTGTAGTAGTGTACATAAATAAGTACCTGTAACGTGAAATATAGGTGGGACACGTTCTTGTAGTGCGACTCTCATTACGTGTGCATGTTAGTACCTTCCTTTAAATGGACACGGCGGGGGTTCTTGTAAAACATAGTTGGTCTACGATCCATTATATCTTTCTTTGTGTCAAAATCCTAAGTGGGTTACCCAGATTCAATGCTCCCAGGATTAAGAATTACTGTACACACGTGCATGTTTCCTTTGACTTGATGCCTTTTTCTTTCTTTCTACTCTGTGTCAACATTACCGAGATAAATAGATATTTCTGGAGTTTAAGTATAATTTGTTTTGGGGCTGTCATCTGCGGGGAAAGGTCAATAGTCTGAACTTGTTTAGTCAATCTTCAATTATATTCACAATACAAATACCCCATTCTGACCCAGACATTGGGGAGGAAAATGATTCCATTACAAATCGTTTCTGTCAACCAGGAATCTGTTCACTTATCTGATGTACTGTCTATGTGTATATATGTATGCATGTATGTGTATATGTATAATTAATTAATATATATATATAATATATATATATATATATATATATATATATATATATATATATATATATATATACTGTATGTATGTACAGTATATATATATACTGTATATATATATATAATATAAAGTGGTAACCACACCAAGGGCAGACCCTCCACCAGGAAGAAAACAAAAACAAAAGAAAAACTCCATACGAGTACAATGTACCCAGGCAGAACAGAGCCGGCTGCTATATCAGGTGAAGAACAGCTGCACAGTACCTTGTACCCCTACCAGTGACGACACTATCTCCTACCCAGAGACAAACAAGAGGTGCACGAAACACCCCAGCTGACCCCAAGGGCAGGCAATCACTGAGCAGCAACAGACCTCAGCCGAGGCAGCCCTCAAGCGACTTGTGGAAGGGAATCCCAAGCCCACAAGAGCAGTACAGTACTTACAGGACACCTAGGAAAGATAACTCTAGGTGCATGTAGCCCAAGTGCAGTTGAAATTACTCCTGGCTCGCACACCACCACTAAGACAGGGCCACACAAGGTGCAACACTGGAAAGATTCGGAGCCAGAGTTGCACATCTGCCAGGTCTCACATCAGCCTAGAATTGACAGTTTGAATAGCCGGTGCAGGGGTCTGGGGCTCCTCCCTCCCCCTTCCAGGGAGGGGGGGGAGCTGCGCAGACAACAGGGCGAGGATGGTTGTAACGTCATGCTGTTTGCTTGTTTTTCATTTACGGAGTTCTGTCCAACAGTTCGGCTTTCGGTAGAGAATTTTTAACCAGTTAAGGTTTGTTTTGTGGCGCCTACCTTTCTGGGTGCTTGACCCAGTCGATGGCAGACATAGAATGCTTCTAACCACATGAGGGGTTTCTATAGGTCAATGCTCCTCATGCTTCTCTGAGGGGGGCCAGGTTCTGGCTCGTGGTCCCTGGTAGGCTTAAGAACTCCATTTGCTTGACTGATGGGAGGGTCTAATACATTCATATCAGCCAGGATAGCTCCGGGAAGCCGAAGGGGCTCCCCCCAGAAAAAGGGGTTAGTTAGATTTATAAAATCTCTAAAAATATAAATCAACATAGCAAGGCCAAGAAAGTTTAGCATTTACAGTACTTATAATCATCTTTGAATTCACACAGTAGTATAGCTGCAAAGTAGAATAAGACAACATATTAAAAGCCATTTTAAATAAAAATATGTTGTTTATGTATTACTTACTATACATGTTTATAAAATGTGGAACTAAAGCTACATCAACCAAATCAGTACAATTGACAACATATTAGCCATTATATTCAAGTTTCATAAAATACAGAAATAAAACTATTATCAGTATCAGTCAGCAAAGATTCCCCCCCCTCCCCAAGCACAATGTCAAGAACAATACTAGCTAAATGAATGAACAATATCACATAATAGCACCGCATCTCTTTAATCTTCAGTGTTTATAAAAGCCCACAGTAAGTTATGCATGTTATATTTCTAACTGTAAAATTTTATAGATTAGCAAATTAAATTTTTTTAAATTTCATATACAATACAGTATTAGAAATTACACCAGAAAATTGAAAACACTGTACCATAATAGCAAAAAACAACTAGCATATAAAAATTATGGCTATAATCTGTATTTGTTTTAAACTGTAATAAAATGAGTTATAAAATATTAAAATATTTAGGACTTTACAAAATATTAAAATATTTAGGACGTTACAAAATATTAAAATATTTAGGACGTTACAAAATATTAAAATATTTAGGACGTTACAAAATATTAAAATATTTAGGACGTTACAAAATATTAAAATATTTAGGACTTTACAAAATATTAAAATATTTAGGACGTTACAAAATATTAAAATATTTAGGACTTTACAAAATATTAAAATATTTAGGACGTTACAAATATTAAAATATTTAGGACTTTACAAAATATTAAATATTTAGGACGTTACAAAATATTAAAATATTTAGGACGTTACAAAATATTAAAATATTTAGGACGTTACAAAATATTAAAATATTTAGGACGTTACAAAATATTAAAATATTTAGGACATCACATCTTTTATAAGGATACTTGCCCTTCATTGAAAATTGCCCACAAATATCTACTCGCTTCATTCTATATAAAATTTCTAATAATTTACATCAATACAGTAGTGCATATAAAGGCATGTATCCATATCAAATTACTTGCTATTAATAGGCAAATTTCTAGGATTTGGGAGTCAATAAAATGGCAAACATTAAAATCACACTACTGTACCGTATACACACAAATGCTACCGTCTTGACACTCAACCAAAACTTAATAGGCACATACAGTAGCACTTTCTTGATACTTAAGCTCATACCGTAAATGGTATTGCACAAAACTCAAAGTCACTCAATAACTTAATTTTAACTGTACAACCACAAACACTAAACAGTGCAATATGACTTTCAAAATACTTGATTTATGTTTTGTTATTGCTGTAAACATTTACTTTTGTATTTTCAAAAATGTTCTGAAACCTATGATTTTAATGTAACAGTAAACATTCCACTGTTTGCTTCATGGAACAAAAAGTTACTTTTCTGAAGAAATTCTTTTATAGCAGGTTTTAATTTTGCCTGTCCTCCAATACTATGAGCCCCTCGACCTGTAATTAAAGAAACTTGCATCTGTCTTATTCCTCGTGCTGTTAGGACACGCTGTCTCTCTGCAAGGAATGCTTGGGCTGCACTCAATGCCTCAGGAACATGTAAAAGATGCAAATCCAAACAATTCGCATCTTTTCTGTTAGCATTGGTTGCTTCTAATATCTTCTGGGATGCTCGCTGATTGGCCTCAATTAATTTTGAAGAGTGTAAATTTCCTATACGAGCATAGTATGCAGCAGCTGCTTTCATTCCCTGTCCTGATGCTTCCTGCGCCTTTTTGAATGCCTCTTGACGTTGATGATAATGTAATTGGGCTTCATTTCGGTACACCTGTAAGTATACACAAATTTCCACCAATAGAACTAACTAAATTTCTCAGTAAATTACACATTGTTCATATTCCAAACAATATTTCCATTTTATAATTTGCAGGTGTAAACTGTGAGAAAATAATTACCTGAGGATCATCTGGGATTAGCTCATCTTCACTCTCTTGTGTGGCAAGATAATCTTCCTGCTCTTGTTGAACTAAGCTATTTCGCTGAGCTTGTTGGATCATTTGTTGCTCATACCTATCTAAAGCTTCTGGGGCAATTACAGTTTTGGGGGCTCCTTGTTCAGCACCATATTGTTTATAAAGGCTTTCTACAGTATCTTGGTAACTGAAGCCACGTCTTGTAAATTCCTCTCTCAGGGCATTGGGATCAACGTGAGGATATTCAGCATATAAACGCTGTAAAGTGAGACGAGAGGAAATTGTGAGATTATCAGACGATTTATCTCCTTGGCTTTGTTGTAGTGCCTGTTCTAGATCCATAATTTCTTGTAACTGAGTAGGTGGGTCTTTTTGGAAAACTTCATCCGAGTTCTCATGTTTATTCTCATTTCTAGAACTTTCCAAATCTTCCTCCTCTTGTAAACGCCGAGCAAGGCATTCATCTTCACGAATAAGACTGTCTAGAACCTCTGCTTCATGTTTGAATTTGCCATCAAGAGTAAGAGCCCAGTACTTGTGTATCATGAGGCAAAATTCTAGAGGAAGAATAACACTTTGGTCCTCTGGAGTCAAATCTCCACTTATCTCACAAGAACCAACAGGACCAAACATTCTTGTAAGTTGAGTAGCAAACAGAGGGTCCATAACTAGTGTTATGTATTGGGCTCCTTCTGCATCATCTCCACTGGTACTGTCTCCACTTGACTTTTTGCTGTTGCTCGATATATTTTCCTTATCTCGATTCTTTTTCGCTTTCATCTGCTTTACTTTCGTCATGTTCAGATTACCAACATCTTTACCTGTTAACCTTGTTATTCTGTCATCGACAGAATCACTGAAGTTGAAAGCACATTCAATTTCTTTCTTGCTAGCCAAATCTTTAGGTTGCTGACTCTGCTTAAACTTTCTAGATCTTTCTTCGACTAATATATCTGAAGATATGTCACTTGCATCAGCAAATGAGGAAGGGTCATCTCTTCCATCCCCTGTACTTGTTGTCTCGGTTGTTGATTCTGTGTCAATATCCATTTCCTTAGGTTCTTGGTAGGTAATGTTTGCATCACTGAGATCTGACATTTCATACCCACTATCTAACAAAACATTCATAGCCCAATCTAAGTCATACTTGCATTTTTCTAGTACATCTTGAAGATCATCCTCTGGAATGTTTGGAAAGAAGGCAACAAGATTTTTAAGAGAGTCAACTACAGTTATTATGTCAGATTCATTTTCTGTCATGGTACCTTTATCTAGATACAGTTTTCCCTTGGTTAATGGGCCACTATCTGAAATATCTATGTCATTCTTGGTAATATAACCTGGTTGCCCATATATGATTTTTAACTCATAAAGATTGTTATCCAGTTGCAGAGCTTCAAAGTCAATAGACTGTGTTTGAGTTTCTGCAGAGATGTGTGTAAGTGTGACACTTTTCTCAATATCACATATGTTTTTTTCTATACCTGGTAAAAGAGTGTCGATTTTATTGTTTGCCACTTGGTCATCAGAATTACCCGAGCTGGTACTAGCAGGTGAGCGAGTTCCGGTCTGCTGTCTTCGTCTCCTAAACTTTGGTACCGCACCAGTGTGAGGCAGTGGTTTAACAGATGTATCACATTTTAACTCCTCAGTTCCCCTCTTTAGTGGATTTTCAGAGCCAGATAATACAGTTGGTATATTACTGTCCCACGAGGGGATACCACTTTGAACCGGATTCCACGATGATATGGAAGGATCCTCTAATGTATCATTCTTTTCATCAGTGTCACCTAGCCACTTGGCTGGATCACCAGATATTCTCTTACGTCTAGTTCTATTTGGTTTAGAACACTGTAACTCAGAAACATTAGCTTCAACTTTTTCAGAAGAATCCCAGTTCAGAGAACTTTCTCCTGCAGTTATATCTACACATTCCCAGGATGTTAAGGAATCTGCAACTACAGAATTATGGCTGGCATCCTGATGAGCAGCATTTACACCTTTAATATTAAACTCTCCAGATTTACCATCTTGTGATAATGTTTTACAAGTCGTTAGTGTAATTTTGTCTTCAGCACTTGAAATATTTGTTTCAGAGATGTTATCTTCTGTTGTCAAATTCATAATACTATTATCAATTTTAATCTCTTCTTTCCAGTCTTCTGCATGCTTATCACTTAATACAAGTTTCTGAGAATCAACTTCAGAACTGGAGTTATGACACATCTGACTAGGATTGTCAAAGTTTTTCCCTAACATTACTCCCTCATTACTGGCTGATGCAACATGTGCATTAAATGATTCAACTAAGCTATCATTCTTGATATTAACTTCAAGATTTTTCATTACACCTGAAACATTTTGTTTCTTAACACCCATGCTGCTCATTAAATCTGATGTTGCCTCTGATAAACTTATAAATGAGAACAAACTTCTGTCAGCACAGCTTTCCTGAGCTTCATGGGAGTCTTGATTATTATTCACAGGCAAAAAATTAATGCCTTCTTCATTATTCCCCAATCGTGTTACAAGCATTGAGAGAGATTTCCCAGTTTTTTCTTCCACATTACTACACAATTCATACATGGCTGAATCTTCATTAAGTGTGTCTTCTATCTGAATTACATCTGTGCATATCTTTGCTCCTACATTAATTCCATCAGTACCTTTTTTTATCTGTGCCCTTACAATGGACCCAAAGCTCATAACCAGATCACTAAACTTTTGGTCACTGACATCATCCTCTTCACTAACCTGTGAAGTCAAGCTAAGCCAATCTGTTTCATTTTTTGCAACATCAACATCTGCATTAGCTTCTTCAATTAATATCCGTATTTTCTCTTCATCAGGTACATCTGCCCATTCCAGTTTTTTATTCTTAAAAACATTTTCCTTGTTTTCTATACTATGGCTCAATGTTTCATCATTAACAATTTTAATCTCTTCAATGTCTGGTGTTGTCAATCCAAAATCTTTTGAGCTATCAGTAACTTTAGTTTCATTTAACTGATCAACAATTTGAATTTCATTTACAGATTTTAAATCGATATCTATTTTCTTTCTATCTGAGGCACATTCACAATCAGTGTGTTTTTCATCATCTGAATCATAACCTTCAATTATTACATCAACATCATCATCTTCATCTTCATCATCATCTTCAGAAGACCAAACTCCTTCCTCCATAAGCTCATTATAAAACTGAGATAATGACCTCTCGGAACTTTTTCCACCGTTAATATTTTGTTGGAATAAAATCTGCCCATCTTCTTGGGACTTTATTCCATAACTTGCACAATCCTTATTTACTTTATTGTGTGTGTGTGCCGGGAATCCCCGTAGATCAGCAATGATATGTTCAATCTTTACATCTCTCTCGTATCTTCCTTTCATTTCAAAAATTTTGTTTTTAGGCACACCATGTGAATTTCTTTTGGCAAGCTCTTTTGGATTAAGTTTCCATGGTGTATCTGTATCCAAAATGTCAACTTCATAGCCATATTGAAGGCCTAGTTTAACATATGGTTTCATTTCCCATGCCTGTAAATTTGTATTATCAATTATTATGGGGGTTTTCCCATCCTGTAGTTTCTGGAGTGCTCTATGTTTATTCCACTGATGTGCATCGCCAATCCGAGAAGGATCATAATCATATTTACCATGTTTATTGTAAAAAAAGTCATCTGTTGATAAAATAACACCAGTTCTGCCTTTCATTTCTTTGGCCAACGTTGATTTTCCAGAACCTGGCAGTCCTCGCATAAGAACCATAATTTTTGCACCAAGCAAGATTTTGTTGACAATTTCATCTTTTTTATTAGGCTTAATTTTTTGGTTGCCTTTTGATGATGGCTGCAAGGTTTGGTCCGAGTTAGAGCTCATTCCTAAATGCCAGAGGCCATTGTTATTGACCAAAGCATTTGGATTAATATCATTTGGTAAAAATTCTGGTGCTAAAACCCAATTGGAAGTATCACGCTCACGATTAACCTCAAAATCAATCCCAAATGCAGATCTGTGGGGAGAAATAGAGGGTGAAGATGACCCACTCAATATTCCTTCAAGGCTGCTATGGGGCGATACAATTTCTGTTTGATTTTTTGACTTGCAAGTAGGTGTATTAATACCTGCTCCCATATTAGTATTGGAACTTCCACTGCTTAACTGAGGCACTGTGCCAGAGACCAAAGATTCTGGTAAACTTTTACTCTCACTTTTTGTGCTTTCCCGACTTATAGGTTTATTACACACATTAATAGACTCTTTTTTCAACTCTTCAGAATTAGCAGTTGATGTTTCTGATGAATCTGTCCGACTTACACTGCTAACATCCACAGGCATCCTATCACTAAATTGCTTAGGAGAGTTATGAACAATAGAATCTGCAATTAATGCATTCCGCACACGAGAAGGAAGGTCTTCAGGGTCTATCATTGCTAGTAACATTTCTGTCGCACTTCTCGATTCCCACCCACATGACTGAAGTATCATCTTAATAACTTCGTGCTCAACAACCGTTCCAAATATTTCCTCAAACTTGGTCAACACTTCACCGTGGTCGGACCCCTCCATGGCTCTAGTTCATCTCAATTCCCAAGGCCGAGTGATCTGAGACAAACCTGAGAAAGTGCGAAAGTGCGTGTGTGTGTGTCTCTGCTTCACCATTACCACCACTTCCTCGTGCTGTCACCGCACCGCTCACCATGCACCACGGTGCCCCCAACTCTCTCTCTCACCAACCATGAATTCTTATCACATGACGATACGTAGTACAACTGTGTGAACAATAACAGACCTGGAGGCTGGCACGCGGCCCTTCCGATCCCACAAGTGACTCACTCGCGGCCTCGGGAACCCGCTCCTCAACACTCTTGTTATTCCTCTCATTACGCACCAAATCTGCGGATTTTTAGTCAGAGCTGATTTCATTTTGTATTGAGGCAGGTATTTTCTCCCCTGATTCCTTGTATGACTAATCATCCTGTGAGATGGGAATATTAGATGAACTTACAGCTAGTTTTTTATCTACACTGTGTAAGCTTTCATACATAATAGGGTAGCAGCACGTTGCTGTGTACACCTAAGCGTGTTAATAATAATAATAAAAAAAGAGAAATCTTATAGACACTGGTAAAAATAATTATGATTTTTCCATGATTCAGTGCTTAGCTCTTATGAAAATCATAAAGTTTATTATTTAGTCAAAGTTAATTTATTTTTGTATTGCAGCACGTATTTTCTCCCCTGATTCCATGTTTGCCTAATTAACCCACGAACGAAACGTCCTCAACCTTTCGCCCAGTCTCCCTCACTAGTTGTCTCTGTAAGTGTCTTGAGAGGATGGTTCTCAACCGTCTCCTTTACAGAATTAGTAACATGTTGTCTCCCCAGATATATGGCTTTACGCATGGAAAGAGTGTGCATCACTGTATTACCACATTCCTCACCCTGCATACGGATAGATCATACACCACTTTCCTAGATCTTAAGTCAGCCTTTGACATTGCTAACCCACTCGTCATTCTGAGCGAACTTGCTAAAATGAATGTTGGAGGATGGCTTTTACGGTGGATAAGAGGCTATCTATCCAACAGGAAGTCATCTGTACTATTCCAAGGGCATAGGAGTGTAACGAGAGATTTTGAACTTGGCACTCCACAGGGAGGTGTCCTCAGTCCTACTCTGTTCAATGTGTTAATCAATGCACTTCTAAACTCAGTAACTAGGAGCCCAAGCGAACACATCATTAGCTATGCGGATGATATACTGATCCACACCAATGGGTATACCAACACCCAAAATGTTCTGAACTCTGTATTGCACACATGTCAGGAACTAGGCTTGGTCATCTCAGTAGAGAAAACAAAGATCCTGAACCGACGCCCACCCAGCGGGGTGGGGCCGTTCGCAAAATGCAGTTGCATGATGGCTCTCTGCTCGACTATGTAACCAGATACAAATACCTTGGTCTTGAAGTTCCACTGTACCGCAATGTTGTAGCCAGACTGGGTCGCCAATGTAGAGAGAGGCTCCGTGCTCTCAAGGCTGTGGCAGGCTACCATCCAAGCTATGGTGCAAATGTGAGAATTGTCAAAATGATGTATCTCTCATATATTAGGTCTCTGATTGATTATGCTGCACCCATGCTTGCTCTAGTGCCTGAGAGAATGCTTGGAGGGCTGGAAAAGATGCAAAACGAAGCCATGAGGATTATCCTCGGATGCCCCCGTACAACTAAATTACTAAACATGAGGAAGGAACTGAATATTTCATGTGTAAGTGATCGTATCACTGAAATTAATGCTTTAATTGGTATCAAGATGCTTAGGCTAACCCACCCTAACCCCTGCACTGAAGCCCTCCAAGCCTTCTTCCTTGAAGGTCAGCATCCCTCCAAATGGATTACTGTAACTGCCATGTGCTCAGATGTATAACTTTCATCACCCCCACCAAGAGCGACAACAACAACACTTTCCTGCCCCATGGGAGATCACTCCTTTCCAAATTACTGTTCCCCCTTTCCCACCCAAGAAGCTGATTAAAGAACAGCCTTGCTTCGACAAGAAGCAAAGTACAATGCCTTAAGCCAAATTGATGCTTTAGTCAGAGAGCGCTCCCTTTCCCAGATTATTTACACTGATGGATCCTTGCATCAGTCCTATGGTGCAGCTGGAAGTGCAGTTGTTGTGACAGGGAGAGATGGTTCCATCTCCCATGAGTGTGGAGCGAGACTAAGTAACTGGGCCTCCACTCTTCAAACAGAATGGTTGCCATAATCCTTGCACTAGAGCGCGTATATGAATCCAAAGTTGACACGCTAATTGTAAGTGACTCCTTGTCATCCTTGATCCTTGACTGCCCTCAGCTCCCAAGGCATAACTGTGACGTGCTTATCTCTGAAGCTAGACACAGATATAGTGAAATAATCAATGATGGAGTCAGAGTTTGTCTCCTGTGGATTCCTTCCCATATTGGTCTCCGAATGCATGATAGAACTGATGAGCTAGCCAAGACTTTTGCTCGTAAAGAGGGAATTGATTACCAACTTGGACTGCCTTTCAGCAGCCTGAGGGCAGTAATATCCCAGGAACATCAACTAAATTTCGGAGGCTTGAGGCAAAGTGAAATTCACACCAGTTACTCCATCTATCATCATTCTATTATGCATGAAGAACCGCACGTCTATGGGTCATCCAATAATGTTAGCAGACTTCTAGATGTTACCACTGCTAGGCTTAGGCTCGGCTACAAGTACCTCTGGGAGTTTGTAACATCTGCTGATGTAGATTTGACTAAATGTAAACTCTGTCAGCAGAACTATTCGCATACTTTGCGTCATTATATAATGGAATGTGAAAAAATTGCGGAATTTAGAGATAACACCATCAATAGTGTCAAGAAATGTGTAAGTACTTCATTCACAATGATGTGCTGCCCGAAATTTTAGCGAAGTATCCAAAATTTGCTTACTGTCGGTAATGCATGCACATGACTGTAAAGCTGCCGCCCAGTTGGGTGGGTGTGCAGCAAGACTAGTAACTGTGTGACTCACTATAGATGTAAAGTGCCTTGTATAGTGACTGTTGTGAGCCTCTTGTAGTGTCACTTGTGACACCTCTTGTGTCACTTGTGACACAAAGATTCTTGATGTGTGTATTTGTGTGGGTGATTAGATATGTATGTGTATGTATATGTGTATACGTATATATATATGTACATGTATGTATGAGGTGTGTACATGTGTATACAACATTGATAATTTTGTAACTAGCGTCAAACATTGTTATTTGCTTAGCTAAACGAACTAGAGGGTTCAGTTCCTGAACCGATTATGTGCCTCTGTATCCTTTACACCACCGCCCACGGGATGGGTATGGGGTGCATAATAAAGAAAGAAATTGAAATTATTCNACAAGACTGAAAACAGAACAAACAATAAAGTACAGTTCATAAATGGCCTCCTCACGGAGTCAAATGCAGTATTTGGAGCTTTCAACAGAAACCCATGCGGGAATTCTTGGACAGTGAGATCTGGATTCCAGGATATAACCTATACAGTTTGTGAGGAAATTAGGTCACATGGAGGAGTGGTCTGTATATTAGGAAGACCTTGTGTGCTCGGAGCTCCTAAACGTTACAAATGATGTGGTAAGGTACTGGGATTAAAAATAGAGAAAATAATTTAGTGATTATTCTAATATACAAACCGCCAGATGCAACGGCTGAGGAATTCACAGAACAATAAACAAAATAGAGAAAGCCTTGATAATTTGGAGAACCCATACCTGATATTATCTTCTTAGGTGACTTCACTTGCCTAGTCTCAGGTGGAGAATAGCAACAATAATATTACCAGGGAATCTATCAGGACCTAACCAACCACAGATTAGAGAACTACTTAGATTCTGTGACAATTTTTCACTCACTCAGCAGATATCGGAGCCAACGAGAAATAAAAATATTCCGATCTGGTCTTTACGAACACTGAAGACATTATCAGAGACATTACGATATCAGATACCACATATTCAGATCACAAGCTCATTGAAGTGCAAACTACCATCAATACTCAGAATAGACCTAAAACGTTGATAAGCGAGAGGGGCTATTCAGTAATTCAATTTCAATAATAAAAGGATAGACTGGGAGATAATAAACAGGGAACTAAAAACATTCCATGGGAAACTGTTTTAAGTAATAAAAGTCCTACAGAAGGAATAGAAAACTGACTTCGGAAGCGTATCAAGTCTGTCTGAAACATGTTCCTTTGAGGAAAGCCAGAAAGAGATCCAACGTAGAAAGAGAACGCAGAAGACACTATAAACGCAGGAAAAGAATAACGGAACTGCTTATGCAGACACGAATTTCCCGTCAAAGAAGGAATAATTTAAATAGGGAGATTGAAGAAATCGAGCGGAAATTGAAACACTCATATGAAACTGAAGAAAGGCAGTTAGAACAGAAAGCAATTCAGGAAATAAAGAAAAATCCAAAATACTTCTTCACATATGCGAAATCAAAAGCAAAAACTACTGCCAGTATTGGACCTATTCGTACAAGTGAAGGTTCATACACGGAGGATGACAAAGAAATTAGTGAAATCCTAAAAAAGCAGTATGAGGACATGTTTAGCACTCCAATAAACAACATGAAAGTAGAAGATCCAGACAATTTCTTTATGCGTGATATCCAAACCCCTGTAAATATAACTGATATCAACACGAGCGCACTAAATTTTGAAAGAGAAATTGAAAACATGCCCATGCACTCGGCCCCAGGTCCAGACTCATGGAATTCAATATTTATAAAGAAATGCAAAGTGCCGGTAGCACAGGCACTCAGTATAGTGTGGAGGAAGAGCTTGGACACGGGAGAGATACCAGATGCACTTAAAGTAGCAGACATAGCCCCTCTACACAAGGGAGGGAGCAAAGCATTGGCAAAGAATTATAGACCAGTTGCACTAACATCGCACATAATAAAAGTATTTGAGAGAGTGATTAGGAGTCAGGTCACCAATTTCATGGAGACCAATGACCTTCACAACCCAGGCCAACATGGATTTCGAGCGGGAAGATCGTGCCTCTCACAGCTACTTGAGCACTACGATAAAGTCACTGAGGCATTAGAAGAAAAACAGAATGCTGATGTGATATACACGGACTTCGCAAAGGCTTTCGATAAATGTGACCATGGCGTGATAGCACACAAAATGAAGTCAATGGGAATAACCGGTAAAGTAGGACGCTGGATACTCAGTTTTCTGTCAAACAGGACTCAGCGAGTAACGGTCAACCATATAAAATCTAGTCCAAGTGCAGTTAAAAGCTCTGTACCTCAGGGTACAGTCCTTGCACCGCTGCTTTTCCTTATTCTCATATCAGATATAGACAAAAATACAAGTCACAGCTTCGTATCATCCTTTGCAGATGACACAAAAATCAGTATGAAAATTACCTCGGCTGAAGACATTGAAAAACTTCAAGCTGATATTAATAAAGTTTTCGACTGGGCATCAGAAAATAACATGATGTTTAACAGTGATAAATTCCAGGTACTCAGGTACGGTAAAAATGAGGACCTTAAACATAATACAGAGTACAAAACACAATCAAATGTGCCCATAGTAGGAAAACAGCATGTAAAGGATTTGGGAATAATGATGTCTGACGACCTAACGTTTAGGGAGCATAACCAAGCAAATATTGCGACAGCCAGAAAAATGATAGGATGGATTACGAGAACTTTCAAATCCAGGGATCCCATCACAATGCTTGTACTCTTCAAGTCACTTGTGCTGTCCCGTCTTGAGTACTGTTCAGTACTCACTTCCCCCTTCAGAGCAGGAGAGATTGCTGAAATAGAGGGAATACAGAGAACATATACAGCACGTATAGACGCGATAAAGCACCTAAATTATTGGGATCGTCTCAAAGCTCTCCAAATGTACTCACTAGAAAGAAGACGAGAGAGATATCAAATAATATACACCTGGAAGATACTGGAGGGCCAAGTCCCAAATCTACACAGTAAAATAACAACGTACTGGAGTGAACGATATGGAAGAAAATGCAGAATAGAACCAGTGAAGAGCAGGGGTGCCATAGGCACAATCAGAGAACACTGTATAAACATCAGAGGTCCACGGTTGTTCAACGTCCTCCCAGCAAGCATAAGAAATATTGCCGGAACAACCGTGGACATCTTCAAGAGGAAACTAGATTTATTCCTCCAAGGAGTTCCGGACCAGCCGGGCTGTGGTGGGTATGTGGGCCTGCGGGCCGCTCCAAGCAACAGCCTAGTGGACCAAACTCTCACAAGTCAAGCCTGGCCTCGGGCCGGGCTTGGGGAGTAGAAGAACTCCCAGAACCCCATCAACCAGGTATCAACCAGGTATCAACTGTTATTGACATCGGTACCCGGACGACGCACTTTCAAAACGCGTCGTCCCAAGTGGTGCCACCTTTTTTAAACAGGAAAGTCCTGCTGCACCGTATATTCTCCTCTGGTACAAAGAGTTCTGTCTCCCTCTTGCCCCAGCTAAGCTTCAAGGGCAACCCCTCTTGGACAATCCCTCCACTGGGTGGTTAAATGACTTGAAGGGGGTACCCTATGATGATCTCTTTCAAACACACAGTGCCCAGCGACGTGTAGAAGAGGAGGCTGAAACAATCTTCACTGACCCGAGTGTCATGGAAGGACCCTCACCATGACAAGGGAAGGCCTTTTAGGGTAATAGTTATATCAAGGGAAAGGTGTAAAAGGGGCAATAATT
>WNGS01167372.1:21895678-21971436 GCA_020271785.1 Procambarus virginalis | reverse complement strand
TTGGTTTTCCTTTATTGGGAACAGGAAGCCTGATAGTCTTATTGAAATCCCCCAAGCAAATGACTGACCATGTCCTAAGATGCAGCTTATAACAGATGACACACTCTTATTTATCTATTTACTGTTAAAGAGCACAAGATACAAATAATTATAGAAAAACGACATTAGTCAGCAAGACTATATAATGGCATAAGGTATGTATAAGGAAACTTGCAAGTCTCATCCTGCCCGGAAATTCGACCCAGAAGCTACCAGTTGAGATTATAAAGCTTTCCTCCAATGCCTCTTTGCATCAGTTTGACCTGGTAGACACATTGAAAAGATCCATGTTGTGTCTGAACCAAATTTACTCTGCCCTGACAATTGAAACTTGTCGAATTGAACACTGAGGTTGAAATTAAATTTTAAATAATTAAGATGAAGGTTGGGGGATCCAGTCTTAGTGACAATATGAAAAAATATTTATCATTGGCAAGTGTATACATGTTTTTATGCAGTACAGTATGTTATTGTTGGGAGAAGCTACAGTATTGGAAACAGATCAAGTATATTGTTCTGTAAACTAGAGTTGAAAATGGGTAACACTGGGAGGTATATGGAACTTGTCCACTTTTTCTGATAAAGGGCCTAAATTTTAAAACTATTTATACAGGGATTTCCTATTGGTGACCATTTGCATTAATTATTAGGTTAAGTAAGTAATTATCAACAAAAAGGCACCAAACCGGGAAAGTTATGTAGCACCATCAAATGTGCGGAATAATCAAAGGGCGCTAAATATCACCAAGGATGCCAATACGAGAATAAACGCATAAGGGGAACTATATCAAAAGTATCCGATTCACCAAGAATTCTATCGAGGGACAAGTGACCGTGAGGGACAGTTGGAAAGCAAGACACGCATGCCACGGAAGTCAGGACATCGGCAAGGATATGCACGATCGTAAGAGGGACAAGGCAATTTGGACAATAAGGGGCAGGGCGGCGCTCCATTAAGTGACTGAGTTAAGCGTGTATGGCCAATACGCAACCTCACCAGAGTTGTTTCCCACCGCCAGTTATGGTGGTAGGAGGAAGGCCATATGGACACACTAATCTTAAGAGAACGCAGTTTGTTACCAGTAACAAGACCAACAATCCTGCCAATGGGTAGGGATGGAGGAACGAATAACCGGGTAAAAGTTGGAATAAGGAATACCTTTACGAGAGATGAGACAAGAGCGGATGGCTTCCCTAGTGGCAGCGTCTGCACACTCATTTAAAGACACCAATATGTCTGGGAACCCAGCAAAACTTAACTGACTTAAATTTACTGGAAATAAGAAACGGCCAATGCTGAATCTCTACAACTACTGGATGGACCAGATTAATTAGTAGGTTAAATGGCTTAGGATAATTAGCCAGGATATGTACTGTACATTCATTTCTTTTTCCTATCATCCTCCTCTTGTTAAGAAAAGTGTCCTCTCTTCCTCCGTGCTCTATGCATCAACGACCCATAGTTTTTCAATTCTGAAATTTCCTTCATCTACAAACCTCCCTTTCTCTCGCCTTGGTTACCCTTTACATTTTATCAACTGTGCCTATTCTCAAGGTAAACAAAATTTTCTTCATCCTAAACCTGCTTCCAACCCTTTAAGCACTGCTCTGCCTTGCCTTCATATCTGAACTCAAAACTCTTGCTAATACCTTTCGTCGTCTTGACAAACCTCGCCTTTCAACAAACTAACACTTTGTAACAATCTAGTTCGCACTGCTCCTCCTGCTTCTAATGCTGCTGGTGTCTACTCTTTCCTGTTCGTCTTGTCCTCGGCAATACTTTGGTGAACTGGCTGTACACTAGATGACAGACTAAAGGAACACAAAAGTAGTGTAAAGTCTGCAGACAAACCATGCTCTCTGCTGCCATGTTAGCAATTATAATCATCATATTGATTGCTCTTCCCTTAAAATCTTTCCTACACAGACGCCGTCTTGTCAAATCGGCTCTGATACACAACCTGCCCAACATAAACCAAAGTCCTGGCTTTGTTGCTGTTGACTCTTCCCTTTCACAGTACATATTCAAATCTTCTAAACTTTAACAAATGTGACCTAACATATGTCTACTCTTCCTTTTTTTTCTCTTTTTTTTTTTAATCTTGTTTCTCTTACGTTTCCCATTCTTACTTCTATTATGACACCCTTTATGACACGTTACCTTCCATACCTTTTGCCTTCCTCTTACCTCCTTCTAGGATTTCCATCTCTTCACCTTTCTCTTGCCTACTTAATGTCCTTGCCTCCCTTGTCTCATCACAATCAATTTGTGTCAACATTTTTCAGCCTTGTTGTTGTGACTTCATCTGCATATGATGCTATTCTTTCTGATGTAGGAATAAACTAGGAAATACGTAATGAATTGAGTTTTTTTTCCCATTTTTTAAACTATGAACACATAATTTAAACATTCACATTAGGAATAAACACAGGATTTCACTACATTTCCTGGATTTGATATTTACCAGGAAAGAGAGAGACTTGGTATTCAGTACCGTCCTCCCTTGGGTAAAAGTGACCATGCTTCTTTTGGTAATAAAGTATGCAATGCATTATAATATGGAAGAATGAAGTTGAAGCAGTTGCAAAAACCTGATTTCAGGAAAGGCCATTATGGGGAACTATGAAATTTTATGTAAAGTTTTGTGAAATATATGATAAAGGCACAAAAAATTTATACCAAAGTAGATATGCAGAGCTAGGAAACAGGATTGGTTCAGCAGAAACTGCAAGAGGGCTAGATACCAAAAGACTCAAATGAAATCAACATGAGAAGAGGCCAAACCCCCAAACCTACCAGCGATACAAAGATGCGAGAAACAACTGCACGGCAGTGGAGAGGCGCAGAAAGAAATTGAGAAAGGGATTGCGGACAAATGTAAAACATTACCAGGCCTATTCTATAAATTAAACAACACATTGCAGGTAAAGGATAATATTCAGCAGGTTGAAAATGGGAAACATTTGCAGAAAAGGAAAAGTGTGAAACATTAAACAAAAAGTTCTAAAGCATTCCAAAGCAGGGAAGGCCCATTAAATTATAAACTTGTATCATTGACAACCCTTCATTTTTCCCTTTCTTTTTCTTGTTTCTCTAACATTCCTATTCTTACACCTTACCTACCAGACCTTCTGCCTTGCTCTTAACTTCCTTTTAAGATTTCAATCTCCTCATCTCTCGTGCCTTTCTTAATGGCCTTGCCTCCCTCATCTCATAATCTACTTATAATGGTCCAGGACGAACTGAAATGTCGTCATCTCTTCAATTTCTAGTATGTGATTTGGCCAACATCATTGACAAGTGTAATAGTCAAAATATTGGAAAAAAATAATTAAAATTTCTACACCTGGAGAAAAATTATGTAACAACAGTATGGTTTTTGTTCTGGAAAATCCTGTGTAATGAATTTACTTGGTTTCTATGATCGAGCCACAGATTTTCCAGGAAAGAGATGGTTGGGTTAACTGCATCCATCTGGACCCAAAAAGGCTTGCGATAGTTCTGCATAAGACACACTGGAAACTAGAACATATTTGAGGAGCGACAGGTAGGCTTCTAACATTGATGAAAACATTTTAATAGAAAAAGAAGGGTAGTAATCGGAGGCAATGTATTGGAATGGAGAAATGTCACGAGTGGAGTACCACAGGGTTCAGTTCTTGCACCTGTAGTGTTCATTGTCTACATAAATGATCTACCAGATGGAATACAGAATTATATGAACATGTTTGCTGATGATGCCAAGAAAGTAGGGAAGATAAGAAACTTAGATGATTGTCATGCCCTTCAAGACTTGGACAAAAGTATGGAGCACCAGTTGGATTTATAGTTGGCAAGGCACTCTGCGCAGTAGAGTAGCCAGGGGTGGTTCTATATAGAAAACCATCACCCAAGGACCACAAAGAACATCGTGCGAGGAGCCTATACTACACTTTCTAACTTCAGAATTGCTTTTAAATACATGGATGGCCATATACTCTTAAGAAATTGTTCTCAACTTTCGTTAGGCCAAAGCTAGAATATGCAGTGGTTGTATGGTGCCCATATCTTAAAGAGGCACATCAACAAATTAGAAAAGGTGCAAAGACATGCAACTAAATGGCTCCCAGAACTGAAGGACAAGAGCTACAAGGAGAGGTTAGAGGCATTAAAAATGCCAGAACTAGAAGAAAGAAGAAAAAGAGGCGATATGATCACTACGTACAAAATAGTAACGGGAATCAACAAAATTGATAGGGAAGAATTCCTGAAACCTGGAACTTCATGAACAAGATGTCAGATTTAAACTAAGTAAACAAAGCTGCCGAAGAAATGAGAAAACTGACTTTCACAAAGCAGCCCGTCCTCCAAACAAAGATCCAAAAGTGATTCCATGCACCCGCCAAACCCCCTGTTTATGAATGAAAAGCGGTTTACACACGACTCACAACTGCTGACGTTCGAACATATCCGGAACAAGTGCTTCACTGACGAATTTTGTTCGTACCACAACGCTGTAAATGCTTCATCCACGTACTATAAATACAAGTAATCGCCAGCAGAACCTAAACACCTGACCTAACCTAACCTAACCTATGCCTATTTATACATAATATGCTAATATATTATAATATTAATTTATACTTGAGAAAATTCCCGTTTTGAATGAACAGCATGTTAAAATTTTGGAATGCGTCTGTGGGGTTGACCGCTGAATGTAATGGACTTTAGTCGAGGATGGGTTGCACAAAGAGTGGAAGACAGTTGGAACAAGTTACGTGAGGTGGTGGTGGAGGAGGTTAAAACTGCCAGTAATTTCAAGTTGTTATATGACGGAGTGCTGGGAAGACAGGACACCATGAGCGTAGCTCTCATCCTATACCTACACTTGGGTAATTACTACAATGAAATAAAAAATATAAAATGGCATTTAGTAAAAAAAAGGCTTAAAAAATATTTTCACTTATGCGAGATCTATTTTAATCATGTTGAGATTTACATGCCAACGGAGAGCAATAAGAAGCAACCTATTTTGAAATCATTATTACTTGGGGAAAAAAAAATTCAGTCATATCAAACATTACCTTGTAGAGAAACAAGTTCAATTCAACTCCAATAGAGCAAATTACTCACAGCAGCAAAACATTTATAGTTTTCAAAATTCTGTATTTGAAAAGTTTGTAAGTACAGTACAGTAAAGTACCTGTACAGTATTAGTTCTACAAATTAAATTTTTCAATCCTTAAGACAGACTTCTTAAAAACTTTAATGTACTGTACTGTATTTTTGTGCTTTTTAAATTATCATTCATTAAATTATCATTATCAAATTATCATTCATAAAATGGACTACAATACTTTATATACACAGTGCTACTAAATTCCTGTAAAAAGTAGCTGTTTCTTTGAGACAGGATCAATAAAAAGGTGGTGTTGGTTTAATACTTTAAGAAATATGCATAGCGAGCTTCAAAACAAACTGGTTATCTCTCTGTACAAAGAAAATATAGTAGCAACTCCAAAACTTTTGTAGCATAAAACCAGAGCTAAAGCTACAAAACCAGAACTACAGACTAATCTCAGTTATAATACAGTATAAGTGGCCTTTCAATGTCTCATATCCAAATTGGGAAATGCACTTTATTTGTATTTAAAAAATAAAGTGTGATGGCCCAATTTACATCACACATTTATACAAGTTCATTGCAAGTTGTGATTACCAAACCACACATCAGAAAACAAAAACGTTGTTTCGGTCTGTCCTGGGCCATTATCACGTCCATGATGGGTTTGACGTGATAATTGTCCAGGAGGGACCAAAACATCAGTTTATTTTCTGGCATGGTTTGAACATCATGAACAAATCCACAAGGGCCGTGACGAGGATTTGAACCTGTGTCCGAGAGCATCCCAGACGCTGCCTAGAACGACGACTGAGCTACAACATGGTCAAAAAGAGTTGACCATGTTCTCATCATGGCCCTTGTGGATTTGTTCATTTGATGCATTGTGATTTCTGTGTGTAATTGATTATCATATCTTCAGCCATGATATTGCAACTCATTGTCTGCATTTAATCTTTCTTTTGAACTTGCAATAAAGTAGTTCAGCACATTTGTAAAAGTAGACTTCTGGAATGCAAAAAATTGTCTCCGAGACAAGAATGCAAATTTCACTCTACAAAAAAAAATAAGAAATCTTGTAATATTGAATATGTACCAAATTTAAATTAGATTTATTTTCAGGATTTTAAGCAATTTGATAAATATAAAAATATGCATACCAGGACCTCTTATTATCTGATCTATATAAATATATTTAACACAGTTTTTGCATTCGAGATAGAAATCTCATTCACTAGGCCTCACATAGATCACTGTAAATAATTAAGCTTCAACTGTATTAATAAACCATAAGAAACTGTTTAACACAAAGTAATAAAAACAAACGGTACTCCAATAAAACTTTTACAAAAATACTTTGATAGTCCTTAAGGTAACAACTTTGATTTGCATAACTGGAGAATATTAATATACTGGATTGTATTAAGCAATTTGTGTCGATAAATGGATTCTTTACTTTTAAGGATTATGCTATGCTAGAAATTTTTCGATATATTTACAGTAGCAAGATTCATAATGCAGAGGTTCAGTTTATGATGTGCAGTCTTGTACATCAATTTTCTCTTAGGGTGTTATTTGTTTTTTCTGGAATAGGTGGAATTAATTCCAGTTTTTCAATATTCTGCCAAACTTTGCTTGTGCATGTCTGCAATAATAAAGCAAAAAGGGAAAACAGTAAGTACCAAATGCCTAAAGCTCTAAACTGCATAAATAGGCTTACACCTTTTGAATATAATTTTATAAACATTTCAGAAATGCAAAAGCCTGGAACCATTAAAGTGGAGAGTAGAGCGGCTGAAAAATTTATAGCCAGTGAACAGATGCAAGATGAAACCCAGCCAGTTAAATAAAATAAAGAGTAAACTCATTTATATTAATTGTTTTTAATGGAAACTTGGGCATGTTAGACCATAATGATACACTAACCTAATTATATTTTTAGCCCATATTTAACATGTTCCCAAGCATTATATAATTATCATACATGTGTGCATTTACTGTGATAAATAACCAAATTATGCATTACTTACACTAAGAGGAACTCTCTCTTCACCTGGAGCAGTGACCAACCCACCAGTACGAATATACCATTTGTGAAGCTTCTGGTTGAGCACCCATAACGTTTGAATAAGTAGGTCCTGCATATCTGTGTCTTTTTGCAACATTTCCCGACATTCCACCTAAAGTCACAAGAAAATTTTAGCAGAACAGGGTTAAGCACACTATATAATTATAGAGTACAGGTACCGAACATATATGAAAATATATACTATATGTGGCCACAACAAAAGCTAAAAAATTACTTGCTTAGGGATCTTATCAAGTTAACAATAAATTTTTAAAGTTTAGAAACTTAGAAAATACAAATACAGTTGAACCTTGATTAAATAAATCACATTTTGGTGAATGTCCAGTTGCAGCACATACGTTCCAGGCTGGATTTACTCCCCCAAACACAACGAACAAGAGTGACAAAATAAGGGATGTGCCAAGTTACATATTTAAAATGTTCGGCTACAGTTCAGAGACTGGTGGGCAAGTTGTCCATCATATGATAGGTTGAAATTAAAATTTTGCTCAGCAAGATTAGCCCATAGAGCCTGGGAAATATTAGTGCATGAATGGTAACTTATTAGAGCATATTAAATAATGTTTTTAATGATTTTCATGGAAGCAACATTAGAAAAAAGAAACAGCTAGTAATTTTTTTTTAGACAAGAAAAATAAAATTCACAAATGCCTCCAGATGACATCTAGTTGCAACAAATCCCTCACTCCAACAAATCAGCTGAATTGAAGTTGCACTGTAAACTAAAGTAGATATCTTCATAAAATCAGTGTCAATGATTGCACTTATCCAATTTGGTCTATATATTTGACAATGTCACCCCCATTCTATGTTTCATTATAATCATGGGAATCAGTACAAGACTGAACTTAATGAAGAAATAGCTAAAGACAATGAAGAAAACCAAGAAGGGAAAAATTTATGTGAACAAAGACCTTAATACTATTGCATTCCAATGGACATGGCATAAAAAATCTGTTGAATGTAGCTTCTTTTCTGGGTGGCCTCAGTAGCTTTCTGGTGGTACCATAGATATATCTACAAAACTACCACATCTTGGAACTTTACCTTGCATACAAAACACAAGGACCATAAACTGGGTGTGCAGGGAGCACAAGGATTCAACACCAACTCAAACTGATGGAAGACTCCAGTGTACAGGTAAAGCAAAAACTACGTACTGTATCTTTATTACATAAAGAAAAGGTGGTAACAAACCATGTACCAGTAAACCACCAAGTGGCAGCTCAGGTCCCCTCGCCAGAATGACCCGAGTCACTCAGGCTCGTGTGCTTAGTGCCAAACACATCACTACTACTCTGCAAGATGAAGCTCTTTATTAGCTAGATAGGGGGCTAAGTATGATAAATTCTTTAAACCAAACTGCCAACAATTCACAGGAACTTTGAACTTGAAAATGGCCAAGAATATTCTACACCACCTACTATCGACCAATTACCTCCACCAGGTGGCAATACTGAATACTAGGATCAGGGAAGTTTGCTAGCCATTTTAAAAGCAACTCATTGAAGATTTGATATATACAATGAGAATTAAAGGGTGGTAAATGGGAGATGTCACTCAGAAAGGGGGGGCCATTTCACTCCACTTGATGCTTTATATTCAAAGCTCCTCTTGGCCTCCTCCCCTTGGTGCTATAGGAATATAGTGAGTGCATGGCAGTGTTAAAGGAGGATGATATAAGCCAACATAGCATGATACAATGGCAATGAGGATAAAGAAGGGTGTCCAGATATCTGGTAGTCTGCATTCAGAAAGACCCTCCCAGGAACTGGTATTGGTACATGCCATGGTTCAAGAGGGAGCTAGAGGAGCCTATTTCCTCAGTCATGAGTGCAGGGATAAGATTTACGTTATGCCTAAAGACCCAGCAAGTTAACTGGGAGAGGTGATGCTTGTGGTGTAGAGCTATGAATGAACCATGCTTTAACTAAAATTCACCTACAATTGAAGACAGAATTAATTAGTAATGAAAAAAAGAAATGTGAAGGTGGCAAGCAGGGAACTGAATGAGAGACCCAACAACAGTGACACCCTAAAATAAATATATGACAAAGTTCAACATTACATCCAAGGACCAAGCCAGTTCCAAAGGTGAATGGACACGGTAGATAAAAGAATGTGATAAGCTAAACAAAGAAGAAAAAAAAACAAGATCAAGGATAAAAGTAAACAAAAGGCTTGGCAAGCAAGAACCTTAAGATGCAAAGGTGTTAGACAAGACAGCGCACTACAAACAACAGACACGAGAAAGGCCACTAACGAGGAAGATGCTTAGTGAACTAATGACTGAAAAATTTGCAAGTATCCTGTATTGGCAGCAATGAGAAAAAGCGAGCCCATAAATGAAACGCCAAAAGCTTTGCTACCTGCCTCAAATACAGGCGACGGTAAAATAAACTTGAGAACCCAGAGGTGAAAAATCGGCAGAGGAAAACAATAGGTTACACATGCGATGGATTAGCGGATCAGTGTCGCTGTGACCCTATCTCTGACCAGTCCTCCTGGTCGGTGATCTGGTCAACCAGGCAGCTGCATTGCTACTTGCAGTCTGACATGACTTAGAGCTCACTTGACAAAGTGAGCTCCATGTCTCCAAAGCCATGCTTTGGAGACCTTTAAAAAGTTACCGTTTGAACACCATGATAAGTCTGCTAGTTACGACAACTCTTACGCTTTAAACAGAGGTGGTGGAAGCATTCACCATTCACAGTATTTAATATTACTATTATTTACAATAATTGTTCGCAAATCGATCTTTCTTCTGTGTGTGTTTATTTATAAACAAACAGCCTGGATGAGCATGTAATATCAATATTCACTTGCCAAACAGCTGGCAAGCAGTATCAATGTACAATACCCTATTTTGTTTGTTTATTAAGTGCATTTTAATTTTATTAGCCAATGCTACATGCTTCCTCCTACTTTGGCTGCTCACCAAAGCCCTTGGCAACACAGCACCACTGTTGTTACATCCATATTAAGTAGTTTATTTCTAACAAAATGATGGCTATTACAGAGTAAACCCAGCACATTATTTGTAACACTACTATGACAAATAGTGCACCAAAAGGAAATGGGTTTGCTGATAAGAGTTCTCTCAGTCAGGATCCTGTATGGCAAAAAATTCCATGAATAACTTAAAATACTCACCTCCTGCAAAAGGTTTACTTCTTTCAAAATAGGTTTACAGTTTTCTGACATGTCAGCTGTTACCTCAACATCAAATGTGAGAGGTTTTGCTGGCTCTGGTAGAATAATCACTGGTCTGGAGGTACTGGAGAGTTACTTTTAGACTTCCGTGGTGAAGAACTTTTGGAATGAAGATTTCTTGCAGGACTTTCAGACCACCTACTACACGATGCACTGCCAAATTTACCATTACGGGAGCGACTGACAGATCTCCGTCTTCGGGAATGACCTGGCGATCGGCTTGGTGAATGTCGGGATCGCGATTGACTCCTAGAACGACTTCTTGAAATTCTATGTTTTGTATGGCCTTTAGGTCTGAAAAAGATTATCTGTAAAGGAATTTCTCCAATTTCATGAGGTGAGAAAGAATCGGCTAAGAAAATGGCAAAAACAGAGCACTGAGTGCAAAGAAATACTCCTTTCTGAAAGGCACCTCGACTCCTGTGTGCCTTACCTTTGAAACCTACCAAGTCACCGATTGTTTACCAGGTCCTGTGTTGGCTTTTTGCCCCCATGAGAATAAGCATCCTTGAAAATTGTCTTGTCCCCTGCATACAGGGTAGGGAAGTCAGTCAATGGAGAGCACACTTCAATCCTCCACCCAAAAACATTTGAGACCACTCACACCCACTAAAAATACCACTGGCAACTCAAATCAACTATTAAAATATATTATATATTAGTCGGTAAACAAAATATTGGGCTTCTTTTACTAATAATTTGCAACATTTCAACCTTCAGCTCACGAATTTCTACAATTCAGATCTGGCAACTCTGCACGAATGTACAACAAAGTTCTACTTTAGTACTTATAAAAAGAGCAAAAATGAGAATCATTTTTAAAATGTCTTCTCTAGAAACTGCTTCATTTTCACCATACCCTATACCACATGCGAGTCTTCAGCAAATGTTTTGAGTTGCCACTCAAATGATTAAAATTACAATGTCAAAAGACTACTGTACATGAAGCCCTTCACTCTAGGAAAAGGTAATTCTCAAAGGGAACAAGGAAAAGATACATTGCAAGACAAATGAGTAATTTGTTTTAGCATCACTTACCGTATCAAGTTTGGTGGAAGTTGTTTTGCTGAAAGAAATGAAACACATTAAATTTTGACAAGTATAATATACTATAATATCAAATTAGATAATGGGTGACCCCTGCATACTATTAAAGAAGGTATCCCTCTAACATAGAGATTAAATTATATTTAATTTGAGAAGCAATATACTTTAATTTAAATAACCAAGAAGTGAGGATACAAGTTTCACAGTTGACAATAAGAACCAACGGTTAATAAATATGACTGGTTAACTTACAGGTGTGAAGTAAGCCTCGGATTAACTTTACTCTTACAATGCCCCTCAGCAAGATTAATAAGGAATACAAAAATTTAGGAACATTGGATTGCAATGTTAGTACTGTACTATCATATTCATTCCCACCTTAAAATCAGTTTCTACCCCAGCCTAATCCCTTACCTTGCCTGTACCTTTATCACATTCACTACCTGCTTTTTCACACCATCGCCAATGTCCACCCATCATCCAGGCCTTCTCTTCCCACTCAAAATTCACCTAAAATACACATCTTTACCTATTTACATTCATCCACTTGTTCAACACACCAAAACCATCTTGACACACACACACACACGGCAATGTTACAGTTTACCAATTTTTGCACTACATCTCCAGTATATTTTCATTCCTAATTTATGTACTCTTCTAACACTATACATGCTCCTCAGATTCATATATTTCTACTAATTTAACTTGAGATTTTTCACTGTCTTACCACACAATCATCTCTGCTGTACATTCAGGTTTGTCCTGTTTGTATTTAATCCTATCTTGCTTTTTCTAAGCATGGCTTTTTTACTAGCCCCTTTCCTTCCCTTACTAACCTTATCACAGCTTCACAAATACCTCTTATCATCACACATCCCAAGTATTTCAAACTGATAGTAAATTGGTTAACCCTCTGGAGGTTACTCCATGTTGTAAAATTGCTTTTCAACATCTTCCTTCCTTTTACCATGACCTGGAGAGATTGAAAAGGTTTCCCATTGCACCGAGTATATAAATATTGTCCTAACCAGGTTATAGCTGGTCATGTCTTTGTAAAGAGTGGACATTGCCTAGGAGAGCAACCAAGTGGTACAGCTCAGAAACACTCAAAACACCAAGTAATTTTCACATTTAACAATAATGGCAGTACTCACACTCAAAGGCACCTTTCACAAGAAAATCCAGTACAAGTTGTTACGTTTGATACCGCTAACCTGAACATCACCTAATGAAGCTACATCTTTCAATCCACTTAATTCAGGATTCCTTATTACCTTTACTCAGATATATAGTCTGATTATTGTTGCACTATGCTATTAGTGGCTTTGCAGAATGTACAAATATCAATCTTTTGTAATATCACCAATCCATGACCTTGTGAATGAATAAACAGTAAATAATAATAAATATTATCAGTGACTCATCCTATGAATTACAAATGGTAGCTCATAGGATAAGCTACAATTGTAGCTCATCTATGTAAAATGTTTACTAAATGTGGAGAAATCTTCATTGCCTGCCATGGATGCCCATTTACAAACAACAAAACAAAGTGTTGCATCAAGTGTATGGGGTCAATAGGCAATTTATGTACAGTATACCCATAACCAGTTACTTTAAATTATAAGAAAAAGACAGGATTCACCAATATGAAAATAAGAAAAGGAAGTGATCTTAAGGTAAAATTCTATACACTTCATCACAATAAAAGTACCCATGTTCATGTTTGAAAGAAAACAAATTTCTTCCAATTTAATTTAAATTATTATTCTGAGAAATTACCCCAAAAAATAAACAAATATACCTGTGCAGGCGATGAGTCACAATAACGTGGCTGAAGTAGTTTGACCAGACCACACACTAGAAGGTGAAGGGACAATGACGTTTCGGTCTGTCCTGGACCATTCTCGAGTCTATCGACTCGAGAATGGTCCAGGATGGACCGAAATGTCGTCGTCCCTTCACCTTCTAGTGTGTGGTCTGATCAAACAATGTACCTTTTCCTATATTAAATTTACCCAACACTTGCAGCTGGTTACAAGTGCACAACTTTCTGGAGACTATCATGGCTAGGTGGTGTTTGCCTCGGGAGCACAAACTAATGCAATTGACCTTCAGATATGTAGATAAAGTATATACACCGTCTTTTCCTAAGGGTGATGTTCTAGGCGATACAATCATTTTATTTTCTCCGTTATCCCATAACACAAATGTTGTTTTCCAAAACTCTTAACCGTCTCTAGCATACCCTATAAATATTTCCTTATTTTGACCATTATACAAATTATTTACAAAGTCATGATGCCTTAATTTGCTAACCTTTGTGATGCTATGAAGTATTTTCCCAGGTTCATTACAAATTTTTCCTTAAAATTATAATATTGCTTTTAATTACTGTATTGCATTAACTTAAAACCCTATACTTACTGAAATCTGCAATGTTTGCATGATTTTTCCTTCAAGTTCTTCAATTCCCTTCGCTGAATCTTCAAAATCCATTGCTTTCTTGGAATATCCAAATTTGACTTCCTGTCAAATAATGATACAAGTATTAAAATGACAATTGTGACACCGATATACCCATTTAAAAAATATAAATAATATATTCTTAGCTATGTAGTGTACATAAATTTAATATGGTATATTTGTGTTACTGTACTACATTATAATAATCACTAATACCATAGCTAAACATCAGAAAATCCACTAGAGCGGTGATGAGGGTACAAACCTATGCACTGGCAGTTCCAAGACACACACACTAGTCGACTAAGCCACGACATGGTAAAAAGAGTTGCAACCTAGGGTACTACTACATCCCAGGTTGCAATTCTTTTACCATGTCGTGGTGTAGTCGACTAGAGTGTGTATCTGGGAACACCCAGTGAATAGGTTCGTAAATTGTTCAAGTCTTGTGGATTTTCTAATTAATATATCAGATTTCTGTTTATAGTTGAACCATTTTATTACTGGAAGAAAAAAAACAGATTAAATGTTAGTCTTACCAGGTATTTTCTGCTGTGACACTTCGACACCAGGTGTGAAAACATTTTCCTAGAGCGGATACGTGTAACCTTATCATCTTTTTCACACAACTGACAGGTAAATGTTTCCTCACCATTAATGACCTCCTTGTACACAAATTGTACACCTGTACACATGGAATAAAAAAGTACATACAATAATTGCTCTGTTAAAGTCAATGAATATATTATATTAATGAGCTATGGATGGAAGTTTAAAAATAAAATACAACTGAAATATTGGAGCAACTTCAAGATGCAGTAATTAAATTGTTCTGGGCCTGATTTGGATTTCGTGTAAATTTGAATGCCGGGAATTTGCTACCATTTTATAGTAATCAACTTTAAGACAACGTAAAATTTTAAATGAATATGAACCATATAACTGAACATATTAAGACAACTTTCCCAAGACTTCTACTAGTGTTGTGACCATTAAAAGAAAAAAAAAGTGATTTGGAGCTACCATTCATGCCCTAATATCTTCCATGGTCTATGGGCAAATTTTCCCAGAGAACTGTAAAATGGTGCCTTATCACATGAACAACTACAAGGAGAACCTGTTTATAAAAATATCTCTCTACCAGCTTTTCTCAGGCTCTAGCCACTGAAAGCTTATTTTTTTATAGGTAATACTCCAGCACCTAATACCAGTACCATTGATTTTTTCCATACCCAAAACTTTCGTAAACTCATGTTTTCGATTATCTTTAGAACTTTTTTTAATACATAATTAAGGGTATATAGTTTCATAACTTTTCAGATCATTTTTGGCAGATCCAATGAACAATTTCTTTTTTTTTAAGAAAAAAAATATGATTAGCAGGAAATTACTTTGCCTAACGATCTGGACTTCTCGGGGATCTCCAGAGTTCGGACTTTTTTTTTTTAACAAAATTTGGAGTGGAAAATTTGGTGGCTAAATGTGGTTCATTGTTTAGTGGAGCTGTATAGGAAGGAAACATTTAGATACCTCTTTCAGCACGAAAAGAGGAATGAAAAAAAGTGTTGAGAATTATTAATTGACTGGAATGTGATTTCTCTGGCACATTAAAGGCAAGGTTTGTGGCACCTAATAATTTTCTTGGGAGGAGGCCAACTTCTTAATAGCAGAGATTATTCTGCATACTTGAAAGCCATAATTTTTCCAAGCATGAGAGAGTAGAGAGCATTCAAAATGCATTCAACAATCTCTGAAGTATTTGTATCCAAGTTCTCCCAGTGTGGAACACTACCAGCAAATTTTACATGCATAGGGGACACAACCAGTTATCACAGTTAGAAGTAGGATTCTTAGTGAAACGGAACCTATGCATTTTTGTACACATGACCAATACACAAATGAGCGAGCACCATCTCCAAATGGTATGGTTTATGGACAGGACTAAGGATGTACCACCATTATCTCACTTAGCCTGATGGGTCCAACAGTAGCATTCAAAAACTATTAAGTTAAAAACTGCTGTCCTAGTTGCATGATGGAAATCACTTCACAAGAGAGTATGCCCTAAGGAGATCAAATTGACTGAGGCATTCTTGGCCACCTTAAAGTTATGCTAATAATAAAAGGATAGACTGGGAGAAAATAACAAGGAACTTACAAACATTCCATGGGAAACTGTTCTAAGTAATACAAGTCCTACAGAAGGAATAGAAAAACTTACTTCGGAAGCGTATCAAGTCTGTCTGAAACGTGTTCCTTTGAGGAAAGCCATAAAGATTTCCCGTCAAAGAAGGAATAATTTATGTAGGGAGGAGATTGAAGAAATCGAGCGGAAATTGAAACATATCAAACTGAAGAAAGGCAGAACAGAAAGCAATTCAGGAAATAAAGAAAAATCCAAATACTTCTTCACATATGTGAAATCAAAAGCAAAAACCACTGCCAGTATTGGACCTATTCGTACAAGTGAAGGTTCATACGCGGAGGATGACAAAGAAATTAGTGAAATCCTAAAAAAGCAGTATGAGGACATGTTTAGCACTCCAATAAATAACATGAAAGTGGAAGATCCAGACAATTTCTTTATGCGGGATATTCAAACCCCTGTAAATATAACTGATATCAACACGAGCGCACTAGACTTTGAAAGAGAAATTGAAAACATGCCCATGCACTTGGCCCCAGGTCCAGATTCATGGAATTCAATATTTATAAAGAAATGCAAAGTGCCAGTAGCACAGGCACTCAGTATAGTGTGGAGGAAGAGCTTTGACACGGGGGCGATACCAGATGCACTTAAGAGTAGCAGACATTGCCCCTCTACACAAGGGAGGGAGCAAAGCATTGGCAAAGAATTATAGACCAGTTGCACTAACATCGCACATAATAAAGTATTTGAGAGAGTGATAAGGAGTCAGGTCACCAATTTCATGGAGACCAATGACCTTCACAACCCAGGCAAACATGGATTTCGAGTGGGAAGATTGTGCCTCTCACAGCTACTCGAGCACTACGATAAAGTCACTGAGGCATTACTGTAGAAGAAAAACAGAATGCTGATGTGATATACACGGACTTCGCAAAGGCTTTCGATAAATGTGACCATGGCGGGATAGCACATAAATGAAGTCAATGGGAATAACCGGTAAAGTAGGACGCTGGATACTCAGTTTTCTGTCAAACAGGACTCAGCAAGTAACGGTCAACCATATAAAATCTAGTCCGAGCGCAGTTAAAACCTCTGTACCTCAGGGTACAGTCCTTGCACCGCTGCTTTTCCTTATTCTCATATCAGATATAGACAAAAATACAAGTCACAGCTTCGTATCATCCTTTGCAGACACAAAAATCAGTATGAAAATTACCTCGGCTGAAGACATTGAAAAACTTCAAGCTGATATTAATAAAGTTTTCGACTGGGCATCAGAAAATAACATGATATTTAACAGTGATAAATTCCAGGTACATGTACTCAGGTACGGTAAAAATGAGGACCTTAAACATAATACAGGGTACAAAACACAATCAAATGTGCCCATAGTAGGAAAACAGCATGTAAAGGATTTGGGAATAATGATGTCTGACGACCTAACTTTTAGGGAGCATAACCAAGCAAATATTGCGACAGCCAGAAAAAATGATAGGATGGATTACGAGAACTTTCAAATCCAGGGATCCCATCACAATGGTTGTACTCTTCAAGTCACTTGTGTTGTCCCATCTTGAGTACTGCTCAGTACTCACTTCCCCCTTCAGAGCAGAAGAGATTGCTGAAATAGAGGGAATACAGAGAACATATACGGCATGCATAGACGCGATAAAGCACATAAATTACTGGGATCGTCTCAAAGCCCTCCAAATGTACTCACTAGAAAGAAGGAGAGAGAGAGATCAAATAATATACACCTGGAAGATAATGGAGGGCCAAGTACCAAATCTACACAGTAAAATAACAACGTACTGGAGTGAACGATATGGAATAAAATGCAGAATAGAACCAGTGAAGAGCAGGGGTGCCATAGGCACAATCAGAGAACACTATATAAACATCAGAGGTCCACGGTTGTTCAATGTCTTCCCAGCGAGCATAAGAAATATTGCCGGAACAACCGTGGACATCTTCAAGAGGAAACTAGATTTATTCCTCCAAGGAGTGCTGGACCAACCGGGCTGTGGTGGGTATGTGGGCCTGTGGGTCGCTCCAAGCAACAGCCTAATGGATCAAACTCTCACAAGTCAAGCCTGGCCTCGGGCCAGGCTTGGGGAGTAGAACAACTCCCAGAAACCCATCAAGCCAGGTATCAACCAGGTATGCATTGCCAGACAGCAACATGCATCAGATACCTGAAAAGCTTTGAAGACTATGCCTCTGATAAAATGAACCACAAAAAAAAACACACACACACACACACACCTAGGGATGCAATGAGTTAAAATCTTCCTGGGACTGAAGTACACTCCTGGAATCTTTAACAATGGTACAAAGATTATCCTCTAGCATAATAATCTGTTTATGAGCAAGCAAGAAAGCAGAAAACTCAGCAGGAAAACTACTATAGTGGCTAAAACCAGGAAAGACATGCACAAAACCAACACTTGGATTTAGAGCTGTTCGTGTAAACATTAACAAATGTTTGTGAATGAAGGAGTGCTCCAAAAATAAAAGGTGTAAAACATCCAAGAGTGTTGCCCTTTAATACCAGTGAAGAACTTGCGGTGTACAGTACACACAAACAAGATCCAAGATGCAATCTGCAGATATTCTAACTGACTAACCTGGATGCTTGGGAGTATATTAGCCCAACTGCTAAAGGTTGAAGTTGGAGATGTTTTACAATTACTGTACTGTAACTGAAAAGATCTGAGGTCATTCCTAACTAGCCCAAGTCAAGATTCTCTAGTCTAGAGACTTTTCCACTCTAAATAACCAGAAGGGGTGCTTTAAAAGACTCTCCTGCACGAGGACAAGAAGGTCGATCTGGCATGATGAACTTTCCTATATCCTTGAGAGCTAGACATTTCTTAATGGAGTAACCGAGTTTGTTTAACTCAAAATCAATCTCAATCGGCTGGCACTTTTAAGGTTAAAATAAATTCAAGTCTTACCTATTTCCCTTCAATTTCCCCTCCTTTCTTCTCGTCTTTTTTTTTTAACTGCTAATAACAACTGACTGCTTTAATTGGACATTTTAATCACATTTAGTAAATCACATTCCTTTGCTAAACACATTTTACCAATTTAATGTCTTACCAAGGACGGGTAATTTTGTAGAGTCAATGTCATCCTCTAAAGATCCTCTTTCAAAAGTTTCCCGAGGCTCATTAAGAAACCGTCTTTGCAACGTGCCGCCGATATTTGGATCCTTTGGTGTCAAAACTTGCTGCCGACACTACAATGGAAAGAAAAACTTAAAATGGTTTTCAGTTTAAATAAGGCAGATCCACACTTATGTTGAAGAACCAAACTGTACAGTATATCTAATTATATTTAAAAATAACAATCAGTAGTAGCCATAATAAAACCAATGCATCTGAGCTTAAGAGGGAATTACTTCATTGCATTTAAAAACAAGTACAGTACTGCATATGAAAATTAACATTGCCTTCAGTGTGATTAACAAAAGTTATTAATACACTTAAATGATTTGTGCAATATACAATGGTGCATGTGTTTTGAGTGTTGCATGGAAAATTGCCAATACCACTTTCATGTTCCAATGATACTAAAACGTGTTATCCGATTGCTATACAGAAATGCAAACATTTTTTGCATTACCGAGCGGTCTGGGGAGATGAACATTTACAGATGGCAACACACAGGCTGGACCACAGAGAGGGGCACACCAGGAACAATCAGTAGTAGCCACAAAACTTCCTAAGCTATCACTGATAATATGCTTAACCACCAGTCATACAGCTTGTTTATGCCTAGTCTGTAGTATTCCATGTGTCACTCCAGGAATCTTTCAATCTCTGTAAAATGACATCCTGCTGAAGCATACTAATTGGAAGCAAGCACCATTCAGGCTCATGAAGGATTTTAGTTCAGCAAGCATTTTGCAAATTCCACAAATCTTTTGTATTTTCCTAGTTGCAAATGATAAAACTCACCTTTGTGCATATATGCTCATCTAAAAAATATCTAATCAAATGCTTTTTAAATGTGCTGGAAAGTAAAGCAGGGAAAACGGTACACGAAAATTTAAAGTACAGTACTGTACCAGAAAAAAAATAGCCAGTTAGTGATGCTCGAAAAGCAAGACCTCACTCAGTATATACCGATAGGTAACATCTCCACTGGTTCATTTCTTGATTATCTTCTTGCTCTTTCTGTATAATACAGTATAGGAGTTTTAATTATTTGCCCTTTCCCGAGAGAGACGAGTGTATAAATAATCCATTAGCCTCTTCCTGTTCAATTTCTGCATTATTTCTATTCTATATAACTTATTTATCTCAACTGGAATATATTGTATTGAATATGGATAAAATACATTTGAATGTTTTGACATTACAGTAGTTTCCTCAATACAGTATCTCGGGGATACAGAATTATTCATTGCTTAATGTGCCTGAATCAGTACTCAACTGTTTGCTGACTTTTTTATATTTTTAATCCCCTCACCTGTTGCTCCCCGATGTTTTACATTAATCTTTGATTATTAGAGAATAATTCAAGGGTGTATTTCTAGTTGAATCTATAATAAATTTTATAAGCATCACAAAAACTATGATGGGCTTTATAATAAACTTGTCACTACACTGCTTACAGGTAATTTTTTTAGGTACAGCACAACGCTGCAATAGTACTACTACTCACTTTGAACGAGCTAAGAAACTAATGGAACTTATACTAACAGTGAAACTATTGTTTACTTTCTTACCTTCTTATGGTTTCTGCCATTCTCATGGGTGTAGAAAGGATCGTAAGATGTCAAGTCTTTGTTGCAAATCTTAGAAAGAGAAATGATAGTTAGCAATGGCTTTTGCCATTCAGTAATTAAAATTTTCCATTACACATCTAAAACAAACCCCCATACACGATATTGAGATCCGAATAATGCATGCAGCACAATGTAAAGAGCCAAATACTTAAAATGGCATGAACATTAAGTGAATTATAATTGTTACAATTGAGAAGCATGATTAATTTTTCAAACATTAAAATAAGTGCATTACTGAAAATTATTCATTATTTTGGGCACGATGGCTTTCAGCAATAAGACTATATTTCGTGCAGATACACAGAAATCACAATAGCGTGATGCATCAATGAACAAATCCACAATGGCCGTGACAAGGATTCAAACCTACGTCCGAGATGATCCCAGACGCTGCATTAGCAACGTCGTAGCTCAGTCTATTAAGGCAGCGTCTGGGATCATCTCTGACGTAGGTTCGAATCCTCGTCACGGCCCTTGTGGATTTGTTCATTACGTGCAGATATTTTCCAAGTCTCCCCCATATGCTTCAAGTACTCAACAGTGTACTTGAAGCATATGTGCTTGAACACATTTGTAATGGCTCCTTTCAATGCAAACAAAATTCAATTGCATCCCAAGTTTGCTTTACCATTATATACAAACAAATTTTAACACTGTACCAAAATTACTTGGCAAATGTACAGTTTTAATATGTATTTATTTCTAAATATTTTCACTAAACAATCCAAGTCAATGTAATGCATGAGGTAGTAGCTCCTGATGTCTTCAGCTATTTTCTATCGCTACTGAATATAATGTACGACAACAATCAGTGCCATTTGAACAAACATCTTCCATATCATCCAGATTTCTGGTATACAAAATTAAGTTTAAAATGTGCTGTAAGCATTATTTAATAGAAATCCAATAGAAATTCAAAGCAGCATAACCAGATTATTGAAGCAAAAAAGTTAAGAAAAAGCCCACAATGTTAAGACCTGAATGAGGTCTTTATACATTACATTCATAATTTGATGTAACATTTTATGGATAAAAAAAATGGGGGGGGGAATCTTATTAGAACACATCACAAGGGTATGTTATATTCATTTGATCAGGTATGAAAAACTAGTAATAAAGAATATAACCAAAAAGTGGAATTGTATGGCAGAGGAATAGCTCCAACTCTCAGAAATATGTAACAGGGCATGACTATACACCAATCTACAGAAATGTGTGACAGCTTTAAAAAGTCCAAAAATGTATGTCTATGATTTAACACTGTAGTCAACTTAAAAAGATACCAGACCCTTACATTACAACGTATTATGAGACGGGTGCCATTCTGGTTCTCTTGGTAGTCAACTTCATAGTTATTACCAGATACTGAATTGTAGAGCACATCTGAAAACAGCAACATTAAAAAATCATTTATATTTTGCAACTTACATATTCACTAGACTGCAAACAATTGTGTTAAGCTATTACATAATTTATATGGATATTTTGAGGATTTATGTACTGGGTAATTTACTTTGTACATACTTTATTATGACTTTGTATACTGCATAATTAATCTGATTATGTTTTAGGTTTAGTTGCAAAACAAATCAGGGTACCATAGTACAGATACAATTACAAAATGCCATACTACTGGAAAATATTCCCTGTAGTTTATTGCTGTGGTGAATATTTTGTCAAAACACCAGTAGATTACCAGTGCATGATCAAAATATTTGGGGCACATAGCCTACCCAAGAAAATTATATATCAAGTTATTGAAATATTATGAAATCACTGTGGTTTGGTCAACTTTTGAAATATTTATTCAAAAAACAAATAAAAATTACCGGGTACTTTAGAAAGTAATTAATGCATTTACTGATCATTTCTGTAAATTTTGATTGCAAGACCTTCAAATTTTGTAATATAATAAATATTTGAATTTCAAAATGCTTTGTGTACTTTTATTTTATTTTATTTTTAGCACAAGATACTACTATACAGATACTGTATACAGTATTAGGCATGAGAGCTATCTCGTGTAATTCTATTGATCATATATGTAAGTTTTTCACGAATTTGAAAAATGCATTCATGTGGGGGGTAACTATTCCTTCAGATTTTGATAATACAGTACTGAACATTCTGAAATGAGGTTACAAGTTAAATACAATTCCACTTACCAAGGACACATTGTAACTTGTGACAATTGTCATAATCATAATCAACAGTCCAAAAGTCTTTTGATCGAGCATCTGTTTCCATTATTTCTTCTGCCTCAGCCTGTAAATAATAATGGTACTGTACACAGTTCCTTTAAATAAATACAATATATATAAATTACACACACACACACTTCTGAATCGTCTAATCAATTCTGAAAGTCTGTACTTTAACCTCTCAGGGATTATTTCAGTTCAAATCCAATGTGCAGGCAATACACCATCAAAATAATGAACGTTGTGATGTCTAAATACCGTAGTTACGAGCCACAATGTATGTCAACCTGCTCAACTGCAAGATGCGGTAAAACTCGCACAATGGAGCCTCGACGAACGAGTTTAATCCGTTCTGGCACCGAGCTCATTATGTGGAAAACTCATGTTTAGAAACTAATTTCCCCATTTAAAATAATGGAAATAAAATTATTCCATTCCACCCCCAACATCATCATTACCTGCATGTAATGCAGATAATGATTTAATAATGGTAATTTTATAATGTAAATATACTGCACATGCAATTATAAATGTTTTGCTTTATTGTTTTCAATTGTACATGTACTTTACCTTGTGAAGAGTCATTGCTGGCTTGAGGTAGACAATGAGGTGGGATGGAGGAGTGGGGTTATGGTGTGGAAGGAGAATCCACCTCCGAATCAGGTGGCCTCTCTTCGTGGGAGGCCCACTGGAACCAGGTTGTGGTTCATTATCACTTGCTGGTCTTTTCTCTACTTTTGCAAAGAACGTGTCTATTGACAATTGCTTTTGTCTTTGTTTTAGGATGTCCCTAAAATGAGACGGCAAATTGTCATTAAACATGTTCACACACCGGGTTGTCACTGTTTTATCAGTGTGATGCTTTTCCAAGAATGTGGTCACCTTTTCAAACACTCCCTACAATTCCCTGATCTCACTGGAAGAGGCAACAGCATCCTCCCTTACCTCCTCCCCTGATGAGAGCTCTTGTACCTCCTCTTGACTCAGCTGCTCCTGAAGTTCCAGGAGTTCCTCAGGGGTCAGCTCATCACTGTGCTCCTCCACTAACTCCTGCACATCACCAGCATCCAACTAGAGACCCAAAGTTTGCCCCAGAGCAACAATATCATCCACTAGATGCACATCCAGGTCTATAACAGGTGCAGATGCAAGTGCAGGACCGAAACCTTCGAAGTCTTGCTCAGGGACACCCTCAGGCCACAGGTTTCGCCATGCAGAAATTAGAGACCTCCGTGTCACTCCTTCCCAGGCCTTAACGATCAAATGTAAGGCACACAGGATATTGAAGTGGTTCTTCCAGAATTCTTTGAGGGGTCAGCTCTATTGTCTATCACATCAACATGCCTCTCCAACAAGGCCTTCATGTAGAGTTTCTCAAAGTTTGCAATGACTTTCTGGTCCATGGGTTGGAGAAGTGGAGTGGTATTGGCAGGATGAAATTTGGCGATGAACTGATTTTCGGGAAACAAATCTTCTTGCATCTGTGGAAGATAGTGCAGGAGCATTATCGAGCACAAGCAAGGCCTTGAGTGGTAACTGCTTCTCTTCAAGATATTTCCTCACTGAAGGGCCAAAAACATTGACCCATTCACTGAAGAATATCTGCATGACCCAGGATTTCCTACTGGACCTCCACATCCCATTCTGTCGCACCTTGTATACTTGACACGCCTTGAACACTCGTGGATTTCCCGAGTGGTAGACGAGCAGTGGCTTGACTTTGCAATCGCCACTTGCATTGGGGCAGAGCACGAGAGTAAGCTGATCCTTCATTGGTTTGTGGCCAGGCAAAGATTGTTCCTCGTATGATGTCGGTCCTCTTCGTCATTTTCTTCCAAAACAGGCCAGTCTCGTCACAATTAAAAACTTGTTGGGACAAGAACTTTTTTTTTTTTTAGCAACAAGTTCTGAACTCTGGCACAAATTTCTTGGCAGCAACTTCATCAGAGCTGGCAGCCTCCCCATGTCGCACAACACTGTGTATACTGCTTTTCTTCCTAAATTTCTCAAACCATCCATGGCTTGCTTTGAATATTTCACCTTCAGACGACGCACGGCGTCTTCCTGACAAGGTCCACATACAACTTCTTTGCCTTAGCACAAACAATAGATTCAGAGACACTATTGCCATGTAATTGCCTTTCATTCATCCAGACCAGCAGTAGCTTTTCAACCTCCAAGGATTTTTGCACGTTTCTTGGTAACTCTTTTAGCCACTTCAAGCATCTTAAATTGTTCCTTCCTCTTCAAAATGATGCAAATTGAAGAGGAGGACCTGCCATACTCCCTGACGAGATCATTCACACAGACACCACGCTCGTGCTTTGCTATGATTTCCTTCTTCACTTCCACGGTAACTCTTTTTTCCCCCCATTGCCAAACCTGTCTTCAGGAAGCAGCTTCTTTGGCAACATCATGCATTACAAGTTGTAGTCACAAAACCACACACACACACAGAGCCTTTATAGAGCCCAGTAGGCTCAGGAATCTGTACACCAGTTGATTAACAGTTGAGAGGCGGGACCAAAGAGCCAAAGCTCAACCCCCGCAAGCACAAATAGGCGAGTACAAATAGGCGAGTACACAAAAAAAATAGTAAATAAATGCAGAGGGATGCGTGTCGTGCGCAATACATCACTGGTATCTGAGAATTTGCGAGAACCAGCGAGAACACTAGGAAGCACCATGTGGTTTTGCTCGTTAATAGAGCAGAAGCTCGTCAATAGAGGCAAATATGCTGCGAGTGACTTGCTCGTTACTCGACATGCTCGTAGGAAGAGCCGCTCATCACTCAAGGTTCCACTGTACTTTGAAGTTCAAAAAATATATGTTGAGAAAGGCTTTTTTCCATTAAATCGATACCTGATCTTTATAACAAGAATAAGATCATACTATGCCTCCATCTAATATACCTTACTAATTAACCCTTTAATGTTTTTTGCAATGCCTACAGTCTTTATTTGCTCAAAATGCCAGAACGTTCCTATGACAACTGTAGTCAATGTCATGTTGGCTAACCTTAACTCGCCTTTGTTATTTTGCTATTATCGCATTTTTGAAAATACTGTACAGTACCATAATAAACTACAACTCTTTAGCTTGAGAAAGTATACCAAATTGAGCACTACCATGCATGGTAACTTTACATCAAGTGTTGGAGGTAAAATATCATCAAGCGATTTGAGCTTGGCCCAAGGCGCTAGTAATGCCAAAAATTGGCAAGGGGTCAAATACACGAATTAGTTATCTTACCCTTGTCATTTTCTTTTTATCATCACGGTGTCTCCCTGGAGCCATAATTATTCCCTTTATGTACAACCTGAAAATAACAAACGCTTATCAATTATATACCCTATAAACTGAAGAAGTACAGAGGTAGAAAAAAATATATGTCCATACTCAAATATTTGGTTAAAAACAAAAGCACAACTTTTCTAGTTTTACACAGCTGAGGGGGCCACTGTCACTAGGTTGCCAGACATGGAAACCCTTAGCCAAATAATACTACAAATACAAATATTTATTCAGGTAAAGTACATACATACAAGGTGAAATACAAAAGTTGATGGATTTATAGATAGAGTTAGTACATACAATGCCTAAAGCCACTATTACGCAAAGCGTTTCGGGCACTCTTACACACAGCCCCACATTATTTTAGTGATGACAAATAACATACATACAATATTTTTAAATTTTATTTTGATTAACTGAATGGTGAATGTACTATTGTAAATTAAAGTTTCAATAAAGAAGAAATCTAAAGTTATTAGCATGTACAGTTGGAAAAATCCTGTTAATAATATATGCTATAAACTAATTAATCAGTTTTTATCTTTATCAATGATTTGCAACAACATTGTAGCTACACCCTGCGATTTTCTGTACACGTCAGGGAAACCACAGAATTAGACATGCTTAAATAGCAGCAATATCCCTTTCAGTGTGGCAAGTCGATAGTTGCAGTTCGATGAAAAATAGTAACTGACAATCCATGATAGTTGGGTTCATTCTCAACTCTCAATGGGGAATTCTGGGTTCGAAACCTGGGTTATCTCGAGATGATTTCGGGGCTTTTAGTGTCCCTGCAGCCCGGTCCTTGACCAGGCCTCCACCCTCACGAAGCAGCCTGTGACAGCTGACTAACACCCAGGTACCTATTTTACTGCTAGGTAACGGGCACAGGGCGAAAGAAACTCTGCCCATTGTTTCTCGCTGGCGCCCGGGATCGAACCCGGGACCACAGGATCACAAGTCCAGTGTGCTGTCCACTCTGCTCCCCTCCCGACCGGGTGAAAAAAATATCGGTGCATTTCCTATCACCCTGTTCACCTAACAATAAATAGGTACTCAGGAGTTAGTCAACTTGCTGTGAGGTTGCATCCTAGAGGGAGTCAGTAATTCTATCTTGGATAGAGGGTGAGGAAGACTGCATTACAGTACTGTATAAGCTAAATAATTTTTTTTTTTAGGCAAAAGTACATACACATCGAGTTACAAGCAGAATATTGGATTTCTATTTAATTCGGTCATTTCTATGAAATTGGACAAACCTATTAAAAAACTACACAATTTCATGTTTTTACCTATTGTTAATACAAACGGATTTATATACAATTTAAAATCTTTATCGAGAACTTTCAACATGTCCGTTCACGTCCCTGCATATCTAGTTTACAAAGATATCTAGCATTTCAAAATATTTTGTACTGATCCAGTTTTTAAATGCATTTGCAAGGTAACAAACTGTTGTCTGTAGGAGTGACTCGAGAAATTTTCTAGTAAATTTTTTTGGGGGATATATACAAGAGTTGTTACATTCTTGTACAGCCACTAGTACGCGTAGCGTTTCGGGCAGGTCCCTGGAATACGATCCCCGCCGCGAAGAATCGTTTTTTCATCCAAGTACACATTTTACTGTTGCGTTAAACAGAGGCTACAGTTAAGGAATTGCGCCCAGTAAATCCTCCCCGGCCAGGATACGAACCCATGACATAGCGCTCGCGGAACGCCAGGCGAGTGTCTTACCACTACACCACGGAGACTGTGAAATCTTTCTCCAATTTCGTTTTATTGCCATCCTTTGACACAGGATGTTACAGTATAGGTACATTCTTGTGTATTCATTATTAGGGTTAATATTTTGATAAAGGTAAATTTTAACATGTTAAACATAAAACACCAATTAACATCAAGGTTTTAAACAATTTGTCAAATTTCACAGAAAGTTAATTCTGGACTAACATGTTATCAAATGAAACACTGTTGACCAAACCACACACTAGAAAGTGAAGAGACGACGACGTTTCGGTCCATCCTGGACCATTCTCAAGTAGATTGTGATGAGAGGAAGGAGGCGAAGATTTTGAAGGGAAACCAGAGTTTGAGAGGGAGGAGGCAAGGGCAATAAATAGACAAGAGAGGTGAAGAAAATGTTAGAGGAAGAAAAAGCAAGGCAACATGAACGGAAGGCAAGGTGTAATAAAGGGTGTAATAATAGGAAGAAAGGGATCGTAAGAGATAACAAAAGCAAGAAAAATAAGAAACATAAGGAAAGGTAGGCTTTATGTTAGGTCATGTCAAACGTGACCAAACATAAGCATACCCTTCCTTTTATCTTTTTCTTTCCCCTTGTCTTCTCTTATGATTCCTTTCTTATTCCTATTATTACTCCCTTTATTACACCTTGCCTTCCGTTCATGTTTCCTTGCTTTTTCTTCCTCCAAGATTTTCTTCACCTCTCTTGTCTATTTATTGCCCTTGCCTCCTTCCTCTTAAACAAGCTAACCATAGCCCGTGCTGCTTACCTGGCACAGGAGCAGGGCAAGTTACAGGCTCACCATAGCCCGTGCTATTTTGAACTTGTCCCGAGTAGCTGAATCTATAACAACAATTTCCTCTTAAACTCTGGTTTCCCTTCAAAATGCATAAATCTTCGCCACCTTCCTCTCGTGACACTACTCGAGAATGGTCCAGGATGAACCGAAACGTCGTCGTCCCTTCACTTTCTAGTGTGGTTTGGTCAACATTTTTCAGCCACGTTATTGTGACTTCATCTGCAAATGAAACTTAAGTCAAGTATCAAGACTAACATAGGTAAGCACATTTCAACCAGTAAACACATGAAATAGTAAACTATACAGGAACTTAGTTAACACAACGTGTAGACCAAGTCACATCAGCCACCACCTAAAGGGTTAATATATCCTCGTCTTACAAGGTTTTGACAATTATGAAACGAGCTTCGTAGAAACGTCTATGCACAATTTGCCAATAATGTTCACTATGGTTGGATACAGACAAAGTATGAGGTGGAAGGGGGTACCTATGAGGGTGGAGGCGAGGTGTAGTGTTGAGTGTGGCGTGCACACGTCTGCCCCCGTGGTGGTGGGTTTGTTTACTGACGCCCGCTCCTCCCGCCACTCACCAAGAAAACACTCAAAATATTACTTTCATCTTATCATTCATTTAATGCTTTAGAATACTGGTATTTAGTTTAAAGCTATTAATTTATACAAATTATTATTATTATTATTATATACTTTTCCATCGCTGGATGTCTCTTGTTAAGCACTGTTATATTAAATAAAACCCTTCCTGACCCAAAGTACCCGTTGCGCAGTGGTAAAGCACTCGCCCGATGTTTCCCGAGCCCTTGGCCTGGGTTCGTATCCTGGCCGGGGGTTGATTGATGTGCCGTAAGGCTATAAGTTTCCTGAATTATATTTCAGACCAGGGTATGAGATACTTTGAGCTCTGTAACTGATATATACTTTGAGTGTAACTTCATACACTCACTAATATTGTAAGATATTCTTGTGCTCAACCCATAACCGGCTCAACCGGTCTCGCTTCATGCAGGTCGGCGTTCAATCCCCGACCGTCCTAGTGGTTGGGCACCATTCCTTTCCCCCTGTGTCCAATCCCAAAGCCTTATCCCGACCCCTTCCCAGTGCTATATAGTCGTAATGGCTTGGTGCTTTCCCCTGATAATTCCCTTCCCTTCCTAATTCCATGTATGACTAACCATCCTGTGAGATGGGGATATTAGGTGAACTTATAGCTTTACTCTTTGTAAATCTTCACGTGGCAGCACATGTTGTATGGTAAAGCACTCGCCCGATGTTTCCCGAGCCCTTGGCCTGGGTTCGTATCCTGGCCGGGGGTTGATTGATGTGCCGTAAGGCTATAAGTTTCCTGAATTTATATTTCAGGAAACAAGGACATTATGTATGTCCTTGGGTTGTGTATACCCAAGATTGTTAATAAAGAAATGGGAACTTTTCATTTATTTATTCATAAATTGTACAAGAAGATACCCATTATTAAAGTACATATGTTGGTGGGTGGATGAGTGGAATTCCTAGGGATAAGTTATATGATATTATGTAACAACTGAAGCTGTTTTAAACTAAGTAATTGTATGGGAGACAGTGGCATACGCCCTTGTACAAAATATGGAGTCAGAAGGTAGTTGACCTGACTTGGGGAGCATGGATCATCTCCCCTGGGATTAACACTTTAGAATACAAGATGGCCGTCGCCTTTGTTCTAAAGCAACATGTAATGAATTATTTAAAAATCACAGTAACAACTAATAGGATTAAGTATGTAGGCTAGGCCAACATGAAGGTACAGCTTGAGATCAGGGTGCATACACCGTCATTATGAAGTGACGTCATGGGTAGGAGGTACTAGCTAGGTCGGTGGGCCGCTGATGACGTAGCCAAGGCAAGGAGGTCATTGACGTAACCACAATCTCCATATTTAGTAATTCACAACGTTCAAGTTCAGATCACTAGCGAATATTATAATTGGAAGTAGCCTCTCCCTAAGATGTCTGTACAATTACCATCAGTTTATATGAGTTCAACCATCTGGGTTGTTTAGTACAACAGAGATTAGTTGTTCAATTTAAACCCTGCTTAGTAAACTTAGTCAAACCTGGCAGAGGAATACCCTCTAGCTCTCACAAGCTGTGAGGGTAGGCGGGTCACGGAGTGTGGGCTCGGTCAGCAACTGGAGAGGTCGTTCCCCTATCACCTCTCCCAAAATCAGTATTCCATCAGCTGGTTTCAGAGACAATGTATAGTTGGTACGTTTTCGTATAGGGAAATAATTCACTTTTGCCTTGATAGGGAGTGTTCAGTTTAGGGAGTGATATTTATTAGTTGTTGTTTAAATCTTGCATAAATAAATGATTAGCTTGTTCTCTGTATTTTATTATTTCCATGAATGTTTTGCATGTCCTTGTCACGTGGTCTCCACGAGTCTGAGTTTAGTTGGGCCGCAAGCCTAGCTGATTTATTAAGCCACCCAAAAGGTGGCACGGGCATGAATAGCCCGTAAGTGGTGGCCCTTTTGAGCCATTACCAGTATCAAGGGTTGATACTGGAGATCTGTGGAGGTACGTGCGACTGCAACCTGCGTGCAGGGAGACGTCTCCCGTCGCAAGCCTAGCAAAGTTTAAGAGATAATATATCTCCTTGTTTTCTGTAATTCCCACACTTAACGTAAATTCATCCCTCCTTTTCCAAGTAATTTGGGGATTAAGCCCCAAGGTTTTAATGATTGATTAATTGGTCCAGACCCCGATTAATTGATGTTTTTGAGTTAATGGTCTGGTGGTGGCAGCAGAAGGCGATCCTTGAGTTTGCTAGAAGTCTAGTACTACATCACGGGGGGCTGTAGAATCTTAGTCGATCAAGCGGCTAAGACCACGTGGTGTGGGACTCGGCTAGTTAGCTCTGGGGTCCCTTGGAATTAAGTTTAAGTAAAAATAACTACGGGCGCGTAAAGGATAAAGTAGAGCCAATACGGGGCTCAGTGTTACATTAGCGGGAAATATTTAATTTGCCCAAGCTTTATGTGGACCTTGACTCAACTGTTAGCCTCTTACTGCGTATGGTTAAGGGCTTAAGCAAGTGAGACTTGGCTCATCTCAAGGCGAGATATGAAGCAACAGAACTTTAATACCAACACTGGCAGTCTTACAAATATTCTTGTAAACCCTGAACCGTGACCTCGCCGATGCATAAGATGGCATACAGAATTAAAAAGAGATTAACATTCTTAGAATGGGCTTGAATTACATGTGTATCAGACTATTGAAGGACATAAGGTAACATTTGTCCAATTGTAGGTGAATTAACTTATGGACTGTAGGAGCATGCCAGTGAATGAAGCAAGACTGAGCATGACACCATGTCCCTCCAGTAGTCCCACTGGGTGATGAACTATAGTCACCACATGGAAGTGAATCCGTCACAGGAGCAGCAGGAAAAGGGAAGGAAAGGATTGAAAGGAAGAGCCAGGAACTAGGCCAGATCATGGGCCAACACAGCCAAGGCTGTGGAGCTAGTGGAGAGCATCCCCTCAAGAGGGGAAATCAGTCTTGATATCCTGGATGCTCACAACAAATAGAAGGTAGAAGCAGATAGGTTATTTGATATCCATAAAACGGCTAATGAAATCAAGTGAACCCTGGAGTTATGGGATACCACCTACCACGGTAGCATGGGTATGACGATTGCGAGCCAGCACAAGACTAGGAGTGTTATTTCAAGCCATGCTCTTCAATTTTTGAAGTCATCTTGCCTCAATGTACATTCATCCACACCAGTGTAAATGCCCCATTACCCTTTGCACCCACTTTCAGGCAACCAAATCAATCCACTTAAGTGGTACTCTGATAGGTGATCCAATGACCCATAGAGGGGCCTTAACTCAACAGATGTCTTTGCACATACGTCATCCTAACAGGCAGGAGAGGGAGGCTGAGCTTTTTTTTTGCAGGGATATTCCTACGCGGGCCCTAAGCCTCTGGCTGGCCCACTAAGTGTTGCTTGTTTATGTTTTACTTGTGCGGAGTATGAGTATTTATGACTCGTATGGTCGCTCCAGGAAGGTTTTGCCGAAGCTATCCACACCAACTACCCGAAACGCTATGCGTGTTAGTGGCTTTGCATGAATGTAAAAATACCAATATTATGTACTCTCACCAACCCATTGTAACAAACTAGCTTGTTGAAGAAAGTATAGACCTCAGATCATAGACATTAAATTTGGGCCACGTGGTCTCACGAAAGATGCAGGCTGGTGGTACTCTGTACCTGGGAGGCGAACATGGGTTACCTCCCCTGGTTTAGTTTAGTTCATTTATTATGCACCCCATACCCATCTTGTGGGCGGTAGTGGAAAGGGTTACAGAGGCACATAATGGGCTCAGGGACTGAACCCCACAATTCATTTAGCTAAGCAAGTTACAATCTTGATGAGCTAGTTACAAAATTCAATATAAGTCGTCACATCAACAATGGGTTCGAGATCGACCTCAAGTACAGGTTCTAAATTAAGCAACTGACATATGTGGAGAGCTAGTGTCACAATTGATATGTTTGTCCTGCACACCGCCCCCCATCCAGCGGGCAGCGGTGGATAGGTTACAATCACTCAGTTACTACCTACAGTTAGCAAACTGGGGATATTTGGCTAAAATTTCTGGTAGCAGATCATTTTGAATGAAATATTTACACATCGCTGGAACATTGGTTATAGAATTGTCTCTAAATTCACGTATCTTTTCGCACTCCATCACATAGTGACGGAGGGTGTGCGAATAATTTTATTGAGTTTACATTTGGTCAGGTCTACATCGGCAGATAATGAGAATTCCCACTTTTCTGATACCTCTTGCTTAAAACTCATAAAGTCAAAAGTATCGATAGGCCTTGCTTTCGCAGTCCGTATTCGTACTGAAAATCAGGATCAAGCCAGCATTTGCCCTTTTGCTCTACGCGAGGTTTCTGTCCACGCTGAGCTGGCCTTAGGACACCTGCGTTATCATTTGAGAGATGTACCGCCCCAGTCAAACTCAGAGATACTTGTAACCGAGTCTAAGCCGAGCAGTAGTAACATCTAGAAATCTGCTGATTTTATTGGATGATCCATAGATGTGTGGCTCCTCTTGCATGATAGTGTAACGTACGTTTATGTTACGTTGTTGGGTTGATTAGATACACAGTGTTTAGTGAGTTTCATATTTATTTAGTAGTCCTGGATACAGCAGTGTCGTAGACGTTGAGACGAAGCCTGGAGCAGAGCAGAGAGTTGAGTGAGGCTGGAGTCGTGGAGCTCTATGTGGGAGAGCGTGGCGGCTGGATTGAGAATTGTGTGTCTGAACTCGGGGAGCGAGAGCGTGGCGGCTCGATGCGGTCGTAGTCTGCTGTCTGCTCTGTGTCGAAGCTGTAGCGTCTTGGGTCGACTAGAACTGCCCAAGCCGAGTACTACATTCCTGACTGGAGACTGTACTGTCCTGCTGTTGATTGATAAAGATTGATTGATAAAGATTAAGCCACCCAAAAGGTGGCACGGGCATGAATAGCCCGTAAGTGGTGGCCCTTTTGAGCCATTACCAGTATCAAAAGATGATACTGGAGATCTGTGGAGGCGCAACTGCACCCTGCGTGACGGGAGATGTCTCCCGGACCAAATGGTGACCAAATGGTGGTCCTGCTGTTGTCACATGGCTGGGTTATATGGTGATTACACCTCAGCTCCCTCCAACAAGGTGAGGAGAGTATTACCTGTAATTTGGGGAAAGGATTGTAGCTTCTGTAATTAGTTATACTATTAAGATAATGAGATAATGGAGCGAGTATAAGATTAACTCGCTACAATAGTATGATGATAGATGGAATTACTGGTGTCAATTTCACTTTGCCTCAGATCTACAAGATCTTGTTGAAGTTCTCGGTGTACTGCTGCTCTCAGATTGCTCATTGACAATCCAAGGTTACACTCAACGGCTCCTTTAAAGGCATCTCCCCTGGGATTTAAGGATTAGCACCTAGAATACAAGATGGCCGTCTCTTTTGTAGTAATTTAACAAATAATGGATAGTTAAAGAGATACAGTAATAACCAATCTGGATTAAGTATGTATGCTAGGCTAACATGAATGTAAAGTTTGAGATCAGGGATCATACACCGTCATTAGGAAGTGACGTCATGTTGAGTAGGAAGGACTAGGTCGGTGGCCGCTTATGACGTAGCCGAGGCAAGGACCGACTAAAGAGCCTAAATCTGTACTCTCTTGAGCGCAGGCGGGAGAGATACATAATAATTTACACGTGGAAAATATTAGAGGGGCTGGTCTCAAACCTGCACACAGAAATAACTAAACATGAGACCAGAAGACATGGTAGGATGTGCAGAATACCCCCATTGAAAGGCAGAGGTGCAACTGGTACTCTGAGAGAGAACTCTATCAACATCAGAGGCTCGAGACTGTTCAACACGCTTCCGCTACACATAAGGGGCATAACTGGCAATCCCCTCACAGTGTTCAAGAGAGAACTGGATAAGCACTTCCAAAGGATACCTGATCAACCAGGCTGTGACTCATACGTCAGGCTGCGAGCAGCCGCGTCCAACAGCCTGGTTGATCAGTCCAGCAACCAGGAGGCCTGGTCAATGACCGGGTCGCGGGGACGCTAAGCCCCGGAAGCACCTCAAGGTAACCTCAAGGTAAGGTAACCCCCTTGTCTGGTTTATTTGGGTTAAGTCGACAATCATACCCCAAGAAACCAAGGCTGGTAACATTAGATATATATCCCCTTGTGTTAATTGAATTCCCACACTTAACGTAACTAATACCTCCCGTTCCACAAAATTGGGGGATACCCTACCCCCTAAGGGTTAATGGTTAATTAATTGGCTCAACCCCCAATTAATTGATCTATCAGGTTTTGCTTTGATTGGTTGGTGGTGGCGGCGAAACGAAGACCCTTGAGTTTGCTAGAAAGCCTAGTTTCAACGTCACGTGCTTTATAGAATCTCAAGGCGGTCGATCGTCTGGGATCACGTGGTGTGGGGCTGAGGGCTGGAAGAGTGGGACTCTGGGGTCGTGGAGTTTAAGGTTATCTACAGGCAGGGTAGTGGACAGAGAACAGCCAAAACCCCGTGTCGTGTTACACCATTGTACCTTCTTTCAAATAAATTATTACTATTAACAAGAGAATGACATAGGAGAGCTCTCTTAACCAGGCTGTGATGTATGTCAGGCTACTAGCAGCTGCATCAAACAGCCTTATTGACCAGACCATCAAACAGGAGGCCTAGCCAGCAACTAGACCACAGGGACAATGATTCCTGGAACTAGCAACAGGTAGGAAGGGGTGCTAATGCAATGTGTTCATTCATAGGATGAGCGACACTGCCCAATATACTCACCCCATAGGGTAACATTTTTAATGTAAAGGAAACAATGTTTTTATCATTTCTTTGTTACATCTTAACACATTTATTTTATCTGTACCTTGTGACACCATAATACTGTACATCTATTGCACATTATATTGTAATACAGATTTAAGAATATTTACTAAAAAGCTAAGCTCATTCAAGAGGAACCTGTCATTTAGTAATTGGGTTTAAAGTCCTGACCAAAATGACAGAGTAGTGTGCTAATATCAGTCCTTGCACCAAGCATGTATTTGCTGTTATTACCAAGAGTTAAATATTTAAGGTAGTGAAATGATACTAAAACAGCCAAAGAAAGGGGGAGAGAGATATATGTAGTGGTATCTGAATAATTATAGCATTTGTAAATTATACATGCATGTACAGATTATTATATATATATACATATTATATAAAGTATTATATAAATATAATATATATAAAATATTATATAAATACTGTATTATATTACAGTATTATATAAATGTTATACCTGCATATATATAATATTGAATTACTTTAAATACCTATAGTAACTTGAATTTTAATAAAATAATCTAGAAGCATTACAGTATATCATTACTGCTGTTAATACCAAAAAATGAGAAATATCTCAATTTTTTCTTAATTACACACACACCTAACTTATTATTGCTTAAATTAATATAACACTCATATCATAAATGCATGAAAGATCTTTCTCATCAAGTCAAAATTAAGAAATGGACAGCTGGATATTTGTACTTGATATGTAATCTAATCATGAAAATGATGTACACAGTATTGATCTGATACATGAAGAGATGGTGAACTAATCTTTATTTCAAATATTAGCATGTGAAATATTGGAAATTGTAAGAAGACACAGTGAATTGATCTTTATTTTAAACTACTGTGTGGTATATACAAGGATAATGATAAGTTAATGGCATGGCTATAATACAATATATTATCCACTATAAGCTGGAAATCTGGGAAGAAAAAACTACAGTGGGTTCATTTTAGGACATCCAACTAAATGTGAGACTACTGTCGGGAGAGAAAAGTATATCAATTCATAAAAGAAACTATAAAATAAGTTTTTAACATTTTACATTTGGGATGTTTACCATACAACCACCACTGTTTATTCCTCAGAGATACTAACTTCTTTTCAAGAAGTTATTTGTTTGATGCATTTATAATGTCTCTGTGCCAAATTTTGGTTCTGGCTTTCAGTTCGCTTGGGTTAGTCTCCGGTCTGGAGAGATTCCCAAAGGCTTGACAGGGAAGTAATTGAGGCCCTTCTGGAAATTTGATTGTTTATATCCATGAAATACAACAAAAAGATTCTTTCACAGCAATCACATGATCATTGTCAACGCTTACCATGACTTAATTTACCCTTGACATACTTGATACCTGATAAATGTGAGAATCTCTGATTTTGCTCCAGCTAATAGGTCAATGACAAATTCCTGAAATTTATTGTTAAAATGGACCTAGAAATTGTAAGTGGATAAAATTAAATACGAGTACATGGTATATACAGTATGGTTTTCCAAGTACAGTAACAGTATGTTAAGTCCACTTATTTTTAACTGAAGAACTAAACAAGCTAAAAAATCTGATGTTCAAAATTCATGGATACACTTTAATGTTTATATACTAACAGACAAGACACAAGAATGACTTTTATTAAATAAACTACAGTAAACTGTGTACATATACTATCTTTATATTATCAAGTATTGTATTTACAAAGATTATATATTTATAAGAAAAGGCAATATAAACCTGAGGTCTAAACATAAAAGGGATAACAACTCCACATAGGTAACCTATGCAGTGGAAAAATATTATACTAAGTTATGATACTATACAGTATGTATAATTTGCAGGATATAAACATTTGTATATATACAGGAGGTATTAAATAAATATCAAATGATACTATCTTTGACAATGGTTTTTATCACAATAAACCTTCAACTTAAAATAAAATCACATTTTCAGTACACATATATATCAGAATTCAAATATAACAGGTCAAGTTCCCAAGTTAAAGCAATATCTTGTGTTGTAGATGTGACACTTGGTAATATAAATAATACAATAGGTCCTAACATATGAAAGATGCTTCATACTATAACTTACATGTTATATACACAAAATAAGAGATCCTTTCCAGAGATCTCACATTTTTACCACTTTATCCACTATTATCCCAATAAAACAAAGGTTTGACCATTTTTACTAAGTACACTCACCCCTTCCCTAGCCATATATAAACTGTATAATGTAGATTTGTACACTGGCCAATGATGTATATCTTCACAGGAACATCATTAGGTGCAGCAGGAGTATCACAACTATTGTAGTTATGGTGCATTAATACCATAATTGTAGTTATGGTGCATAACTACATAATTGGGTAAAGCCAATTCACCAAGCTCCTGGTGAGCTGGCCCTGGTAGCACAGACATCAGGCCTCCTAAATACCAGGGCCAGTACCTGGTGTGCTTATAGAGGGTGTGTTTATAGAGGTAAGGGAAACATAAGGATCTGAGATCAACCTCTCAGTCGAGTAAAACGACTTGGAAAGTACAGTTGAAGTAAAATGAACTACATACTATATCTTGATGAAACAGAAAAGATGAAAACAAGGGAAGCAATAGTTTGCTGAAAGTCAACAGATCATATGATACAGTAGTGTCCAAGCATGTCACCATATGGCAGCTGAGGTCACCCGACATTGAAGTCATAGTCGTTTTCAATTCCAAAGGACGAACATTGAGTTCACCCAAGAGTTTCACCTGCCTGCCTACCTCACCTGTGTGCATACATATACATATATATATATATAGTAGTAGGCATCCATCAGTCTCAGGAGACTATGGTGTTGCGCTCTGGTTGTCGGTCCGGAGTGGCCTCTCCAGGGAGAGGCCAGAGGCCATGTTTGGCCAGAGCGCAAAGCCAGAGCACAGCACCATAAGTGGTGTGTATGTATATGTGTGTGTGTGTATGTATGTGTGTATATATATATATATATATATATATATATATATATATATATATATATATATATATATATATATATATATATATATATATATATATGTACACACCCTTGATTTGAGAAAATTTAGATAACACAAAATTTCCAAATGTAAAGCTGTTTTTATCACCCAAATTTTAAGAGTGAGTCATATATGCCTGACTTGTACAATTACCTTTGCATAAGTCAGAATTTGAATTTGGTAGCATTTTCTGCTCAAATTGTTCCAGTATTTCTGCATTATGTTCTTGAATCATGGAACAGCCCAAGCATTCTACAAAGCCTGATTGTGATGAAATGACATGTGAAGTTTAAGCTAAAAACAAAACTTTAAACTATTACAAAATTGGAGAAAAGGAAGAAAATCTTACTACTCAGCCATACATCATTGGCAAGTGTACAGATGTTCGTTATTCAGTGCAGCAAACTGAACATTTATGAGAGTGGAGTGGCAGGAGTGCTATAAAAACATAGATATTGCACATACTTCTTGTAGACAATGGCAGAAAAAAGGGATATGCATCTCTATTTGTTCATATAATCTTGTGCTCGATTTGCACACTTTCATTTTACAATATAATTTCCAAGAATGTCCACCTCCCACAAGTCAAGGAAATACTGTGTACACACACACACACATTCATGCTCATGTATGCACAACACTCTTCACCCAGTACTGTCTTGTATGTATTGTACTGTAAAATAAAGTTTTATTGATACAATAAAACAACACAATCAATTAAGCAGGTCTAAACTTGTCTCAATTCATTGCTATGTACAGTATTATAGTAAACTGGTGATCTCAATGGTGGCTTGAGTTGGACTCATTACTGTCTCCCCTCAATACATAACAGAACCACTTACAAAGATACCTGTCAAGATGAGGGATAACAATCATAAAGAGTTTGGCAGATGATGTGAATCTTGGATGGACAATATCAGGCACTTACGAACATACCTAGCTAAGCATTACTGCAGCCAAAATTGATTGAAGTGTACCAATGTATTCTTTCACCTCTTATTTTATCAGGACACAATACTTGACTGAAAATGCTAACTCTCTTAAGGTCAACCATAAGAGTGTATGCATTCTAAGTCAAGTATTGTGCTCCATCAAAATAGAGGGTCGGAGGAATACACCAGCACTTAATTTTGGCTGCAGTTGCACTTAATCAGGTATGTTTGTAAAAACATCTAATATAGGACCTGGCTTTGGAAGCATTTGAGGGTCCAGCTCAGAAGTTAGCATTTCACTAAGCTCAACACCTAAATTTTTAGTTTTGTTCTAAACAACAATGAAGCAAATAATTTAATAAAGATTTCATAACATATATAAAACAATATTTATTAAAAGAAGTACTGTATACAGTACTTGTAAGTCTTAATCATTCAGTGAGGCACTATCGTGGCAGAAGTAATGGGAATATTTTTCCTACCAATGATTCCAATATATTTATTTTGCCCTATCATTCATTAGACAGAGCTACAGTTCAAAGCACATATGCATAAACTTTAGCAAAATCCTTCTTTCTTACAGTACCTATTAAACTTTCCTATGTTATTATCTTCATTTGTGTCCACTTCTCTCTCTACCTGTGCCTATTTTAATCAATACATTTGCTTTATCTTTTTCTGAACATTTGCTGACAGAACACTCCTTTTGTTGTTTATTTGACAGCCAAACCAACAAGAATGATTTTCCTACAAATATTACTAGCATTGTTTTTGGCCTAATACAAAAATACAAGGCAAGACGATGATAAAGTTTTTGTAAGATTCTGCATACTTCACATTCTAAAGAAAGGCAAAATTGGTATTATTGTGTCATAAACACACATGATATTTAAGGTTTAATTTTTAATAACATATGTACAGTACTAAGGTATTAACAAACTACCAATAGCTATTTGAATATTAAAATTTGAGCGTGTTTACTACACTAGAGGCAGCAAGTGTATCACAGCGACTCTGAAAACCCCGAGAGTAATTGCAGGTATGCTTAAGGTTTGTCTCACACCCTGAGATATTGACTGTGGAAACTACAGCTACAAGTGACCAAACAAAAGATTTTCCTTACTTAAATGTGATCTATTTTGTTAACGTATTATTTAAGGCATGTTCTAATGCATTACAAATAATGAAATTAAATGATAGCAGTCAATTATTATCATAGAATTCCTAGCCATATTCCGGAGCATAATCTGTCTACATCAGTATTATCCAAATTAAAACCCACATAAACATACACTGGTTACCAAGAAAAGTATTTATCACTAGTATCTTAGTGTTCTGAACTGCACATACTTCATTACTACAAAGATGCCATGCTATTGTGTAGAAGAATAAAAGATGTAATTACATGAAGTGCATGAAGGAAGTGATTATTATGTGAATTATTAGCTGTCAGAGATTTTTGCTTTTGAATAAAAGGAAAATCACAAGAATAAGTTAGGCTTCCATGAATGTCCTTAATAACATAAAGGTGTATACGTTACATTGATTTAAATAATACTTGCAATGGAACCGAGAGTAGACAGATGGGAAGCTGGAGGATGAATAAGCAAATGGCAGGTTGTGACATTAGCTTTACTTGCACAGCTAAATATGAATCATATCATAGTGGTACTTCTTCCAAATTTCCATTAGCTTGCAGAATGCCTGTTTGTCCTGGATCTACATCACAGTGGGAGTAGAGGTCACAGTAAATTGGACAATGGTCACTCACTACTCCACCCCAGCCCCAGCCACAGGGATAGCTAGGTGGCTCATCCCTTGCCGCACTACTCCCCAGGTGCCTGTTAAGCAGAGATATACAGTATTACATATACTTGATTATAACAGCATTAAAGTCTGTAACATTATCAGTGATTGTCTCACTGCTTAAAAACAAATGAATGAGGACAAAATAGCAGAGCTAAATTACAAATTTCCTTCTTGACCTTTTGGCTGTGATATGCAATGGCGGTCGCAGCCAAATATATGCCCTAGAACACAACAAATGACTTGAGTCTATGTGTCTAGAAAAGCATTTCCAAATCAAATAATATTCCACCAAGTCCTTTGACCTTCAGTAAGTCATCCCTGGACTCAGTAAGTGCTACCAGCAGTCTGCAACATAATACAATACCTTATTACTATATATAGTAGCAGTCTAAATCATCCATTATGCTGCTTTGAAACCACCCTCCCACTTATTTCCACAATTTTTTTTTATACAATTAAGGTATGGTACATAATTGTGAATAATGTATCATGTTGTGTATAAGGTCGACAGTATATGCATACAAGATGGTGAACCAGTGAGTCAACTCCAACCTTTATAACATTCCTAATACAATCACACATCACCATGCTACGTTATCTTGAGAGGATTTCTGGGCTTTAGTGTCCCCGCGGCCCGGTCCTTGACCAGGCCTCCACCCCAGGAAGCAGCCCGTGACAGCTGACTAACACCCAGGTACCTATTTTACTGCTACGTAACAGGGGCATAGGGTGAAAGAAACTCTGCCCATTGTTTCTCGCTGGCGCCCGGGATCGAACCCGGGACCATAGGATCACAAGTCCAGCGTGCTGTCCGCTCGGCCGACCGGCTCCCTATGTTGCACAAGATTAACACCAAGCATCTAGCCTCCTACTTTGGACAGACAGATATTCAATTTTTTAGATATACTGGAAGGTAAAATTAAAATTAATTGACAATAAAACTTAATTCAATTAATTCAATTGCTGATGAAAATGGTAAATTAGTTATTGATAATGTCTATAACTAAAATGATATAAATTAATAATAGCTTTGTTTAGCATTAATGCTTCAGAGTTGCAGTCAAATCAAGTTTCCATCCTCAGTGTACCCCAACCTATTTACTTCTCTATTTTAAGAACTACGGTATCTTACTTGCACTTAAGTTACTTTTATGTACAGTATTTACTTATTCTGAAAGTACCATAAAGCAGCAACTAACCTGTGTAAGCTGTTCTGGTGTGAGGATTGAGCCATATGTTATCACAGCAAAATGATCCTAGATCACTCTTAGCGTTAATAATAGTGAAGGTATCTCCTGGCACAATGTTGCTGTAAGATGCTTCTCGTAATACATCAAAAGCTGAAAACAAAATAAATTTCAACCATTACTCTTCGAGTATTTTGTAAAACATTCAATAAAAATCAAATACTGTATATGCTGTATCCTGTGGACATGGCTCAAAACAATTTATTCCTCTGGAATTGCTGGTTTGAATAGTGTCCAATAATACAATGACATTGCTACCTTCCATATCTAACCAAACTATAAAAGAAAAATCTTTTTTTCTCTTTTCTTCACTTTTTGTACACAAAGACACCATTCCACACACAAAAAAAAATGCACACAGAGGAGATACCAATTTTGATGAGGGTTAATCAGAGAAACATTAATTTTGATTTAAGAAGGGGTTGATGTATGCAGCCTTGTTCCTCAAACTGAACTGGGTGAAGGGTAGGGGTGATGGGTGTGCAGGAAGGAAAGGGGTGTGTGGGGCTGGGAGGGATGGAAAGTAAGGTTAAGGTGGTGTGGCAAGTACTGCAATTCAGTGCCACATATTACAAGATGGTACACAATATTTGCATTTATTTATTTATTAAAATATTTTCAAGAAAATACAGAGTTTTTTGCAACAATTTTGGAGTAAATGGTAAATTCTTGCATAACCATACTGTATCTTACAACTTGGGAACTGAGGTCAGAAGAAAGGAGGGGATTGATTCATGGTGTTACATCATGCTAATGCATAGATAGGTGGGAGTTTTAATCCTGTTCAAGGATTTTAATCCTTGTGTCTAATGTGTCTGTGTCTAAAAATTGTGTCTAATGTGTCTGTGTCTAAAAGTTGTGTCTACTGTGTCTGTGTCTAAGACACCATGTGTCTAAAAATTTCTCATGCCCTACCAGGAGCAGGGAGCCTGCTCCATCAGAGAGGCTCGGAAGTTGTGGGTGTCAGATACCCCACACAGGGAAAATGTTATCAAAAGGGCCAAAAGAGTGTCACAAAAACTGAAAACACCAGGAGAAAAGATGGTTATGAACGAGAACCAAACAAAAATTCCAAACTATCCTCAAATGGTCAAGAAAAACATGGGACAGGATTCTGGTCACTGCTCCTGGTAGGTCATATGAAAGTTTGACTCCTGATGGGTTGTTATAAGTCTTGGGGTACCAGTGCATGAGCTCTGGGAAGCCAATGAAAGGTCCCCCCTAAAAAGGGTGTATACTCAATGCTCTATTTTTGGCCCTCGACTCCCCAATATATGATAAACTTGGAAAAACAAATGATGAAATACTTAAATTCAAAACTTACCAGTATCATTTGGGTGCATGCTGAAGTCTCCTAAAAGTATAACATCCTTCTCATTCATTAGCTTTTCTTTCAATGCAGTAATGAGAGGTGCAAGCTGTGACACCTCAGAATTTGTCCTTGATTCACCATTACTGCTTGAATCTATATTATCTTTTTCTGCCTCTCCATTCACATCATTTTCCTCATACATTTTGTTTTTAGTTATTTTAATAGTTTTGATGTGAAGACTAACCACAACAAAGTCAAAGTCATAGCACTGTAAAAAAAAAAAATTTTTTTACAAGATATGCATATACAGTAGATATATAAACCAAGCATTGAATGTAATGAAATACCCTTTTCTGGTTGACCTCCAGTGGTTCACTAAGCTTATATCTAGAACAACATATTAAAGGGTCACCAAGTTACTGGAACAATAATACAGATTATAAAAAATGATTTTATAATACAAACTGCAAATATTCTTGTGTTTTGTGCATAACAAATGATAGCTTTCCATGGCACAAACATTAATTTATAAACAAGACTGGAATGACATAAATTTGTCACTGTCAAACTGCCCCTTCAACTTCCTCCCATCTGTCAGTTAGAGCAGGGGTCTCCAAACTTTTCAATGTAAGGGCCACATTATATATTTCCCATATTTATGCGGGCTGAAGGAATAAAAAATGAAAAAAAACAAAAAACAAATCAGTGCCAGTAATTTAATTTCCTCAAATATTAAAGTATAAACATGGAAAAATTAAAACATATCTTTTTGGAAAAAATTAGGGTAAACTAAATAGATTCCTGCCTTTAGTTTTATGCAACCAAATTAGTGTGACGAATGATACTGTCGTTTTGACTTCAAATTTCATTAAAATCAGGTTCCAGATTAGATGAGCCAATTGTAAGAATTGATTTCAAGTGATCATCAGACAAATTTGCTCGATAGTTAGATTTCACATACTTCATTTTGGAAAATGTTTTGGAAAAAGCTTTGAATAATTCTGCGATGCCATTCGTACGATAATTATTTTTTCAAGGCCACCACACAGGGATTTGTTTGGCGGGCCGGATGAAATTATGTGGCGGGCCGGATGTGGCCCGCGGGCCATAGTTTGGAGACCCCTGAGTTAGAGGAAAAGTGGGAGTGTGTGTGTGTACTTACCTAGTTATGTTTGTGAGGGATGAGCTCTAGCTCTTTGGTCCCGCCTCTCAACTGTCAGTCAACTGGTGTACAGATTCCTGAGCCTATTGGGCTCTATCATATCTACATTTGAAACTGCATATGGAGTCGGCTTCCACCAACTCACTACTTAATGCATTCTATTTGTTAACTACTTTGACATTGAAAAAATTCTTTCTAATGTCTCTGAGGCTCATCTGGATACTAAGTTTCCACCTGTGTCCCCTTGTTCGTGTTCCACCTGTGCTAAAGTGTTTGTCTTTGTCCACCCTGTCAATTCCCCTGAGAATTTTGTAGGTGGTTATCATGTCTTCCCTTACTCTTCTGTTTTCCAAGGAGTGAGGTTCAGCTCCCTTAGCCTTTCCTTGTAGCTCATACCTCTCAGTTCCGGGATCAGTCTGATTCCGCCTGCGTGCGTGTGTGTGTGCGTGCATGTGTGTGTGTGTGTGTGTGTGTGTGTGTGTAATTACCTAGGTGTAATTACCTAAGTGTAGTTACAGGATGAGAGCTATGCCTGTGGTGTCTCGTCTTCCCAACACTTTGTCATATAATTCTTTGAAATTACTGACAGTTTTGGCCTCCACCACCTTCTCACCTAACTTGTTCCAACCATCTACCACTCTGTTTACAAAAGTGAATTTTCTTATATTTCTCTGGCAGCTTTGTTTCGTTAGTTTAAATTTATGACCTCTTGTTCTTGAAGTTCCGGGTCTCTGGAATTCTTCCCTATCAATTTTATCGAATCCTGTTACTATTTTGTAAGTAGTGATCATATCGCCTCTTTTTCTTCTATCTTCTAGTTTTTGCATATTTAATGCCTCTAACCTCTTCTCGTAGCTCTTGTCCTTCAGTTCTGAGAGTCATTTAGTAGCATGTCTTTGCACCTTTTCCAGTTTATTGATGTGCTTCTTAAGATATGGGCACCATACAACCACTGCATATTCTAGCTTTGGCCTAACAAAAGTCGTGAACAATTTTTTTTCCCCTATAGTACAAAATATTTGTGTTTATTAACGGATTAATTCAATTTACATTATTTATGGGAAAATTCGTTTCAGGTTACGAGCCATATCTGAGAATGGATTAAATTTGTAAACGAAGGTACCACTGTATATACAGTACTGTAGTATTATTATGACCAAAAATTATTCTTTATTATTTTTACACCTAAATATGCATTGTATAATTTGCTACAAGAAACTATAAAAACATTTGCAAATAGGCTAAAAAGAGCATTGTTTCAGAAATCAGTAAATCACACAAATTTGGAACACAAGATCTGGATTTTGTAGTGCCATTGTACTACATATGATAAGTTGTATTGTCAGGGAAAAAGCACGGTCTTCATTACTTACTAACCTTAAAATAACCAAGATATGGCTTTCTGGTGAAAGCTTTAGTGAATTTACTACTGTTATTGCTGTGAACACTCAGTAAAGTTGCAGACATTAGCTGGAGACCATGACACACATTGTATATGAAAGCTGCGTATTCAGCACCCTGAAAAATAAAGCCTTTATAAAATCAAATTAACCGTGACATTTTTTAACCAAAGAAGATAAGGTACAGTATAACTACAATACTATACTGTATTCCAAACCACAGAAGACACTGACAATACCTTAAATTATTCCTTTAAGTGTAAAATCATGTTTAAATTTAAGTGCTTGTAATATATATATTTTGATACAAATACCTGTAACAACATTTTTATTTATTTTATCTAAAATATACTTGTAAAATATGAAAGGTAAATGAAAATGTAAAAAATCAAATATTGTACAAAATAAATTATCCATATTTTTTAGCATGGCACCCTCAGCTGTTACCCTAGCTAAGGCCCTGTGAGAGAAGGGCAGGGATGGGGAGCTACTGAGGGGTCACAAGAAAAGGGCATTTCATTACATTCAACTCTTGACTTCTGATAGGGATCTTCAGTAGCTTCCCGAGCTAAATCACAAAGGTGCCTCTGCAGAGGCTGGCATTTCTGAAAACAAACCAGTAAATAGAGAAATAAGGCCAGAGCTTACCCATGGAAGAAAATGGCAAGAGAGAGAGACAAGGGATGGGGCAGCAGAACATCAGCTGTATGCCAAATGCCCAAGCACAACAAATGTGGAGAGGCAAGCAGGCATCCGATAGCCATGGATATTTTGACAAAGCCATCAGAGCAGCAAACTTCCAGACATCATAAGAATGAGGATAGGATAAACAGCTAGCTGAGTGAAGTGATCCATCCTAATGATCACCTGGGGAGAGGTGGTGGGGCATTTGAAACCAAGGGATATTTTTTAAAGCATTACAATCACTACAAGTGACTGTAGTGCTTTTAAAATGCCAATCTAACCTACATACATAAATACACAGACTTACATCTGTCCTACATAAATAGTGTTCAAGATATCTTTTATACAGTGTCATTAATGTGAGTTTACACATAAGGGATGTGAGACTCATGGTTGATAAACAAGGCTCCCAACCTTAGGAGCACAGTTATTAAGGAAGAGCCAGAAAAAACAAGACAGCACATTGCAACCAATATAAAGATGCGGATAAGACAGAAACAGGCAGATAGTCTGCCAAGCCATCTCATGCTACAGTTCCATATATGTACAGTTTGTGGAATACAAAACATAAAAATCCATACTCAAAGATTGACAAAGAGCGTCAAATCATCGAGCTAGGTCATGCTATGATCCTCTTTGAGAGGAAGAGCCTTGGGAATGGGAGGGGGTTGGGGCACTGAGCCAGAAGGAGAGGGAACCATGGCTGAACTAGCCAAATGGATGCCAGAAAAAGAATGAAGCCTGTAAAGTCTCCAACCTGGTTAGCACGGGAAGAAGCAGCTGGAATGCAGGGAAGAGGTACAAATAAGAGCAACTGCTCCAGTTCAGTCAAAACACATCTAAAACAAAAACCCTCACAATATGAGAATAGTGCCATGTATACTGGAATGCTGCCAGTTCCTTACAGAGGCAAACTGTCCACCTGCAGATGGCTGAACGTCTCTCAAAGCCAGAGAAAGAAGGTCTCGTCTAACATCCATTCCATTTAAATAATAATAATAATAATAATATCTATTTACAAGAAGGTACAATGGGTATGTGAGATTACATAAAACTGGTATTTTTATATCATTGCAAAGCCACTAACATGAATAGCATTTCGGGCAGAAGAAGAAATATAGACCATTTGCAAGAATGTCTGACATATGCCAAATGTGAACCAAACTGAGATCTAAGACATGAAAAAACAGAAATAATGTTATCTTCAGAATCCAACCCCACAAGAAAAGGGAACGAACTGAGCCCTTTTTATGAGGCAATGGACTACTGTGGTGCAATCTAAATTAAGGCAGAGAGCAGACATACAGAAGATGCCATTCAGCCATTCAGACTGCTGCAAACTTTCACATATAAAGGGATAGGATTCGGGCCCCTCCTCTCATTCTAGTAGGTCATGCCATATCTGAGATGCATTGTGAGATGGTATTGGCCTTGGGCACCAGCGTATAAGCTTTGGGGAGCAACTGGAAACCACCCCCACAAAGTTAGTTATTACATAACTAACTTTGGCCTACACACAAGACAATTCTTCCTGTCAGGAACGTACCTCCCAAATGGCCAGAATGGCTCTCATAATTTTATGGCAGTAACAATTTATATGATCTCATTTTAATATTAATGCATCTGAGGTTTACTAACAAATTCACAGCCAAACTAAGCAAGACATTCTGTTATGGCACAATTTAAAAAAAGTCTGCTTGCAATATGTGATTTTAAACAATATTTGAATGAAAAGTATCCAAAACATATTAGTTTTCCTCTACTGGATTAATATCATGCAGCTCAGACATTAAACCTTAAAAACTTACTTGAATCATGCGGCCAGCAGGTTCCTCTGATACCTGCCATCTCCACTCTCCCTTGGGTCCTGCCCATTCACGTACACGTCGTAAACTGCTCTGATTTAGCTCACAGCATATCTGTTAATAAGGAAAAACTGAACAACTAAAACTTTACAAATATCTTGACTGAATTGCAAACTCAAAAATTATTATAGATATTGATAGTTACAGGACTAAACTTTCAATTCCTCCCAATATAGCACCAAGAGTGATGATCTGCACTCTTTATAGGCAGCACCTTATTAGCTCCCGTGACACACTAGGACACATTAGGAACATACAGGACATATCTGGCTACCATGACATCTCTACCCTCCCAGAACAAGCACATTTCCAAACCATTTTGCCTCTTCCAAGGGCCAGGGAGTGTATATGGGGATCATAGATAAGCCCACAATTAAGGTGAAGCATTTGAATTAATATAAAAAAATCCAACATTGAATGTACTGAAATGCCTTTCTGGTGGGACCCTCACATAACTCTCCGGCCTACAGCATTGCCAACACCCACGCCTTACAAAACACAATCACTACCTACAAAGACATGATCACTACCTACAAAGACATGACCACTACCTACAAAATTCTCATAGGAATTGACAGGGCAGATAAAGATAAACTGTTTAACATGGGTGGTATGCGAACAAGGGAATACAGGTGGAAATGGAGTACCCAAATGAGCCACAGGGACGTTAGAATGAACTTTTTCAGTGTCAGAGTAGTTAAAAGATGGAATGCACTAAGAAGTGATGTAGTGGAGGCTGACTCCATACATAGTTTCAAGTGTAGATATGATTCTGTCAGGAATCTGTACACCAGTTGATTGACAGTTGAGAGGCGGGACCAAAGAGTCAAAATTCAACCCCCGCAAGCACAACTAGGTGAGTACAGCACTAGACAGCCAGACAAGACAGCTCCAGCAACAGCTGAGCAGGATGGCTCCAACAACTGGTGGGCAAGACAGTGCCAACAATAGCCAGGTAAGACAACTCCAATATGGCATCCGGGTATGCTAGGCAAGACAACTCTGGCAAGGTATCCAGGTATGCTAGTCAGAGCTAAAATCAAAAGTGCCATGACACCATGCAGCTTAACAAAAGATGCAAATACCAAACACCCTTGTGCAAGCACAAAACAAAAAAGGAATGCCAAAAGCCTGGAAGATGCCCTTGTCCACCCCCAATAGCACCGCCCACAAGACAGGCCATGCGAACACACGGAATGGCAGGAAATGGCAGCTAAAGGAAGACAACCTAGCCCAAACTCAAAACAGATGAATGAGAGGAAATGAACAGGGTTAAGATAAGGTGAAAGAGGGAGGGCATGGGGGTTGAAAGGTGATGAGAGAGGAAGGGGTAGGGGTCCAGAGGCAAGGAGGGAGGGGAGGGAATTATAGGGAGAAAGCGCCAAACAATTACGACTACGGTATATAGCACTTGGAAGGGACCAGGATAATGATTTGGGATGGGACGGGAAAAAGGAATGGTGCCCAACCACTTGGACGGTCAGGGATTGAACGCCGACCTGCATGAAGTGAGACCATCGCTCTACTGTCCAGCCTAATTGATTGGGCAAGGCAAGGAGGGAGAGGGCAGGTGTTGGAAGGTAAGAAGATACTAGAGGCTTAACATATCCTAAACTGAATATTGATCTGTAGTACAAAATCTATAGTGCTTGAATACATGTTACTTCTTTAATAAAGATCTTTCATACTAAGATCTTTAATAAAATATTATGTAGTCCAGTTGAGTCTCTCTCCAGTAATATAACCCACTCCAACCAGGAGTGCCCTGGCTTTAATTTGATGTAGGTGCAGTATACTGTACATCCAGTACATGAAATAACTTTGTGACATACCATCTACAGAACTTTTATTATAAATTACAATATAATAATATTTGCCTTACCCTTTCAAGAACATCTTTACTCCCAACTTCTTGAATGGCCAAAAGACTAAATCCATTTTCTAGTACAGTCCGACACACAACCTCCAGTACACCCGGATTACAGATCTGCAGAAAAACATTTCATGCATGTACATCAGGATATTTTATTGGATACTTAACTCGATAGCAACAAAAGCTGCAAAGTCAGTGAATATGTCATTAAAATTGCACTCAAATGCATCCTTAACTACTGAGGCTAGTTACCAATATAAGATGTTAAATATATGCCAACATGTAACTAATGTCTAGAGCAACCTGGGGTGTAACCATCAGATATCCCTACTTAATTACCGGTAGTTAGAAACCCTGTAGCCTGTAAAAATAGCCTGACCACCCTGCCATAACATTATTCAAATCCAATCTTTTGTACGTATGCACTGACATACAATTACAAGCCCACAGAGATCTTGGAAACCTCAAGAAACAAAGTCTGGCCCAGTAATGTTCACGGGATCAATTATGACCATACCAGCAACAAAAAATTACAAACAAACTTCTTGATGCTCAGGAAATTTTGCCATTCCTACTAGGCAACTCAGGTTAAGGTTCTGTGCACAGTTTGTTAACATGCTTCCCTTGCACTTGTTTTTGCAAATTATGGCCATCCAACTGGATACACATTGTATCCAGTTGGCTTGGTTACCTCATAGAAGACACTGGTTGGTTGGGATGTGTGGATTTTCCCAGCCAACTCTGGCCGGACTAGACTGTGCAGCTTCACAGCTTGTGAATCATCATTTCTAAGTGCCATTGTTCTTCCTGTAGCCTGTAGTCTTTCTGCCTGTAAACCTCTACCTTTGTTATGACAGTTATGGGTCTATGCACTTGTTGTGGCAATTGTGCATTTATTATACTTGTTGTTTGTCTTGCTATTGAGGTGTTGAGATCCAGGGCTGCCAAATGGGCTCTTGCTTGTAAGTGCTCTCTGCTGGTCCCTTGCCTCTTAGTCATGGTTAAGTCATGGTTAGGCATTGTCATCTGCCTTCCTGGCCTTCCCTGTTGGCTGGGGCTCTGCATTGCTTCAACTTGTATGCTCCTAGATTTTGGAGGTGGGTGTGTTCATGACAATAGCAGCTAGGGCTTAAATTTGAGATTCTAACAGCCATCTCGAAGCCTACATTTGTACCATCAGCCCCTTTGTTTTGCGGTATATTTTTGAGGGCTCAGCTTCAGAGGAAGTCAGAGGCCTGTGCCTGTTACTCCTTTCCTTTCTCCTCCCAGATTTGCCAGATTTCTCTCCTGTGGTACGGATGGGTTTCCAGGGTTTCTGGGAATTGAGGTTGTCTCAAGTTTGCTCATTTTCTGTCTTTGCTGCCTTGTTACAATGAGGCCAGAGGGATTGCTCAGTTTCCCTTACCAGTCCAATTTTGGTACCTCTTCTGCCCCATCCCTCGGGTGCATTTTAAAGTCCAGTTTTTACCGTCTCGTTATCCCCATCATTCATTTCCGTCTTTAAAAAAGTAGCTTGTTTTATTTTCCCTAACTTTCTGGTTGATTTTCTCAGTTTAAGGTAGACCTCTGATGTCCAAGCTTCGCTCACCTTGCAAAGAGCCAGGTTTTGGTCCTGGTAGATTAGTGTGGGTCTTAAAGGCCAAGTGTGATTCCTAAAGTTTGGCTGTACTAGTGTGTAAGCACAGAGGAATTACTGAGGGGGCTTTCCCTGGAAAAAATTCACAAAGTAAAGCTAACTTGACATAATGATTGCAAAATATTATATATTATATTATATTATATATTATATATTATATATGTGTATGTGTTTGAATAACATGTAAAAATATAACACTTTTACCTTATCCCTAGTTAGTTGCTGTAGGTTCCAGGTAGCAACTCTGATAGCAGGCTGTCCCTGATGATACCCATTAAATACGTCTTTAACAACTGGTCGCTCAGATCTAGAAAATATTAGGAATTTATTTCAACTGTAGTGTAGCATCATCTTAAAATTCTTAAGTACAATACTTTCAAGCAATTCTAGAAATTATTTACCCATCAATAAACACCAATACAGCCAGTCTTGGTTACTCTTGAAAGTTCTACTATTAGAAACAATGCAGTTACAGGATACTTTTCTCCCATAATTCTCAAACACTGCACTTATTAGATAGTTACTAATATTTTCAGAGCTACAGTATCCCACTTGCTTGCACCATACAGCAAGACCCTACTCACCATGATTAGGATCTGCTGTAGTCAGGTCAAGTCGATATTGCGAATCAATACGGCTTGGAACTTTTCAAATCATCACCATCAGGTCATGCTAGTACAGTACAATACTAGAGAGACACTGGAGAATACAGTACTTAATCCAGTCAAAATTTTGACAGAGAAGTGCTTAATATACAATAAATTAAAAAGTTTTTGAGATGCAGTTTAGCAGTAAGAGCTACACCCTAGCTAACTCCTTGACCAATCACTATGTCACTACTACTGGGTTTATCCTACAATTGTAAGCACTTCTTGTTCATGTGCAGACAAGCCGATTACAAGCTGTATTTGGCTCTGGATTTCCCAAAGGAAGCGATTAGTTATCTTCTCTGTTCATGCTTTGATGAACAGAGTTTCGTGGTCAGTTCATGCCTTTCAGCAGAGGTGTTCTTCTTGAAGTTTGGTCACTATATTCTCAGTTCATACATAATTTGCACCAGAACTTAAGCATTTGTGCTAGGCATGATGTACTACACTGTTAATTCTTACATCTCAATTTGATAGTGCATGGCAGTGCCCTTTCTACTGAATTTTGCACTGCATTCACAAAAGTACAGCAAAAGGTTGAGAGTTATGCTTGTGTTATCCCATCTTATCTATAATCTTTGCCATGCTGTAAAATGTTTTGAGGCTTCTAATGATGTTGGCTCCCACATTTAATTTAATCACCCATAACTCTGTTTACATGAAGAGAATTTAGAAAACTGCACATTTGTTTTTGTAATTTGATTCTATGACCTCTTGTTCTTAGTGAAGTGGATATGAAAAAAGTTTTCCCATATCAATTACAGTACAGTACCTCAATTTCTGTTAGAACTTTGTACATTACAAGATGATATCACCTCATTTTGATACAGTATGTACAAATTTTGGCATATTTAACTCCTCCAACATCTCCTAGACTCATATTTATTTAGGTATGAAAGCTATTTAGTAGAATGTCTGTACCTTTTCTATTTTATCTACATGTTTTTTAGAGATATGGATACTATACTATACAAATGTTGCATATCAAAATTTAGATTCTGCCCATGGTGTGAACATATGTTTAAACATTTCTCTATCACATATTTGAAGACAATTCTGAAACTGGCTGATATAGCATAAGACCCCCTCTTATGATGTCCTTGATGTGGCCCTCTGGTCACAGTTTACTACCCCAGGATCAACTCTAAATCTACTTCCTTACCTCGGGTGTTTAGTCTTTTCACATAATTTAAAAGCTAAATGTGGCCCATTTTCCCTTATTATGCACTCCATTACATGGCATTTGCCAAAACTGAATTTCCGTGGCCAGGTATTGCTCCATGCCCTTATTTTATCTCACTAATTTTTACATCATGAAAGGTATTTAGGTTATTTTTCAGTAGCTTACATCATCTGCAAACATGTTTGTGTAACTATCTCCTTTCAGGTAGATTTACCAGCATAAATGCTGTATCATGGACATTACTGAGGCTAGTATCAAGCCACATGGTACCCCACTAGCAATATTTTTCTCCATTCTGATTCAACTGCCTTTAATCACTGCTCTTATCTGATTACCTGTTAAGAAATCTTATGTTCATACTAGCAGTCTTCTTGTCACCCTTCTAACCTGTTCCAACTTTCAGAACAGTCACTAACATGGAGTATAATTAAATGCCATTTTTAGGGCCAAATAGATGCAGCTTTCCCAACCATCTCTTTCTTGTAAGATCCTCAGTGACTCCTCTAGTATATAGAACAGCAAGTACACTTCAGTAGTTCCCCAGACTTTATTGCAATGGTATCCCAGTATCAGTTAAATAATCTGGCTTCTGTGGTTTGACCCACTGGAAGTAAAGTCCATATCTTGACCCTTCTACAAATCTAGAAAACTCATGGGCATCAAACTACAACCCACTACTATACAGAGGTGAACCATCTGAAAAGTCGAAAAGTAGCCACAAAAACACAAATTTCTATGAGAAAAAATTAGAGAAACTGTCATATTCAACACAAAAACTACTTGAACAAACATGAGTGACAGATGCAACAGTAGTGACTATCAGTGTCCAAAAACCACTGATGATCCTCCTGGGAAGCTGCAAGCACCAAAATCTGGCTCTGAACTGCATCTCAACAACTATAAATATTAGGTAAGTAGCCTCCCAGATCCATGGGAACTGGAACTGGATACAAACAAGACAAATGGCAGAATTCCCACGGATGAGAATAAACATATTTGCTGCTAAACCTCAAACTCTTTTTACCACTGACAAGAAAGAGTGTACAAAGTCACAAGAGAAAAAAATGGCCAGTGAACACATCTCTCCATTGTAACTTGGCTAAAGATATGAGACCCCTGACTCCTGAGGCATACATAGACTATCATACAACTACCTAAGTCCCAGGGCATTATCTGGAACAAGGGCAACTCAAGAGGAATGCTTCAAAGAAGGAACCCAAATACTTCAGGTAAGTTAAACTTTGGTGGTTAACAGTTGAATCACAGAAGGACACCTTGCATCAAAAGCTGCAGTGATTGAGGCATGCAATAGAAAGAATAAAGAACAACCCCAATGCTGGATAAAGCCCAATGGAGACCTGGTCAACCATTTGTTGCAATCCTCAAGTCTCCACAAAAGTCAATATGTTGTAGCGAGGGTGCCATTTTGGACCAAGGAGGATGGCTGGCAGAAGCTCTGTTGCCTGTTTCTGTTGGAGATGTTTTGTGTTTTGTGATCTTCATCAGTTTCTCAGGTAGTTTACCTTATTAGGGAAGTGATCTTTAATCACCATATGCCCCTCCAGTCCTTTGAGGTGGCAGGATATTAGTACAAAATTACAAAAATATTAAGACAAAATTGATAGGGAAGATTTCCCAAGACCTGGAACTTCAAGAACAAGAGGATATATATTTAAACTAACTAAACAAAGCAGACGAAGAAATATAAGAAAATTCATTTTTGCAAAGAGAGTGGTAGATGGTTGAAACATGTGAGGTGGTGGTGGTAGGGGCCAAAACCGTCAGTAGTTTCAAAGCGTTACATGAGAAATGAGCGTGGGGAGAAGACAAAGACACCATGAGCATAGCTCTCATCCTGTAACAACACTTAGGTAATTACACTTAGACAATTACATGAACAGTACAGTACTTGCTTCTGGTGGGCTGAGACTGTCACAAGAGCCTGCCAGTGAGGGGAAGTGGCCCTGGGGCAATAATGCCATAAACTCTAGTAATCTACTGAGGAAACCAGCCCAGAAAAATGAGTAAGATGATTGAGTGGTGTTGCAATAAAGACAACCAGATAAGAAATACATCAAAGGAAGTAATGTTTCCTATTTTACTTTCCCATAGTAGAGCTTTCAAGATCTCCAAGCCCAAGTGGTCCCTTGCCTTTCCATTCCATAAACAGCACTGTAAAAAATCTTAAAAAAAAAAATGCATCAGAAAGAGCATTCACTTACATATTCAAGCATTACTATTCAAATATAAGGTTAACTAACCTTAAAGACAAGAGTTCAAATATATCTTCACTAAAATCAATTGATATTTTAGGATCTGCAACATTTTTGAAGGCCATTGTTTTTTTCGCAGGAGAACCTCCACCATTGTTCAAGGGGGCAGAATGCGTTCGTCGATGACCTACGAGTTAAGTAATAATACATTTAAAACCTCCATTACATAAAAATAGAATATTGAATGTAATGAAATACATTTTTCTGTGCAGTGCTGCAGTAGCTCCTCGTAGTTTACAGCACTGACTCCACACGGTCAGGTCCTGACTTCTCCTAAATGTCAGGTACCTGACACTTTCTTGGCCTACAAGATTACTGGACCCAAATATGGCTGACTGAAAGTGGGAAGTAGAGCACATGGGGATAAAAAAATCTACCTACAACTGAAGTGTGTTGCTCAGAAAGTCAAGGCATCACAAAACTAACACCTGCTCTAAGAGAAAAGAATGAGATTGGTAAACAATCTACCAATATTTGGAATAGGCAAATAACACCTGCACCAATTCCACAGGACACCACAAGGTGATACACCAAATAACCCAGGATTCCAACCAACAACTCTCCTCATGGTCAGGGAGAAAAAGGGATAATGGCATGAGTAGGGCACCACTGTGATGCCACACAGTTTATTTTCATTACATTTAACACAATATTTTTAGGAAGCTCTCGGGAGCTTCCCAGAGCATACAACAGCACCTCAGAGAAGAAAATAACTTTACAGAAAGGGAAGTCGGGATAAAGAAAAACAGATAAGATGAGACTGAGCTAACCCAGTTGAACTGCTAGAAACTGAACCCAGAACGTAACAATGAACACAAGATATACAAAATTCCACCCAAGTGACCAAGGAGTGCAGGAGAAAGAGGATGTAAATCTGTCTCGCAAAACCCAACCCCCACCACAGAATCAGAGCCAGCCAACCCGAAGAACATGAGACTATGGCCTGAAAGTGAAAAATAGAGTACCAAGTCATGCAGTACGAGGCATGAGGAGTGCACAAAATTCCACACCATGGTCACAGACACCAAACAGGGAAAAAAATTTCATCTAGATCAGGGGTCTCCAAACTTTTCAATGTAAGGGCCACATTATATATTTCCCATATTTATGCGGGCCGAAGAAATAAAAAATGAAAAAAAAAAAAAAAATCAGTGCCAGTAATTTAATTTCTTCAAATATTAAAGTATAAACATGGAAAAATTAAAACATATCTTTTTGGAAAAAATTAGGGTAAACTAAATAGATTCCTGCCTTTAGTTTTATGCAACCAAATTAGTGTGACGAATGATACTGTCGTTTTGACTTCAAAATTTCATTAAAATCAGGTTCCAGATTAGATGAGCCAATTGTAAGAATTGATTTCAAGTGATCATCAGACAAATTTGCTCGATAGTTAGATTTCACATACTTCATTTTGGAAAATGTTTGTTCACACAAGTATGTTGAACCAAAAATGGACACAAAGCTACAAGCAAACTTTATCAAATTTGGAAACTGATCTGGCTGCAGGCATTTATAAAACTCATAGCATATTATTTATAAAGCATAGCATATTATTATAAAGTGGTAAATATTATGGCAACAGCTTTCGTTGATAAACTTAATGGTTACCATTTTAACTATTTTAAACATGCAATATTTTTGGCTACAATAGTATTATTGCTATTTTCTATAACTAAGATAAAGGTATTGTCAAAGTACAGAGAAAAGAATATTGTACAGTGTTTGTGCTCCCTGAAACAGAAGCAGCGAAGCCCCACTCGCCCTCCATCCCCACAATATACAGTTATACACAACTGATTGGTTGTAATGCACAACACATACCTACCAGTACTAGTATCTGTGCGTCACACTATCGAGAGAGAGGAAAACTGACTCGGGCTGAGCGCCGCCAGTCAGCAGCCCCAGCTTTGAATAATTCTGCGATGCCATTCGTACGATAATTATTTTTTCAAGGCCACCACACAAGGATTTGTTTGGCGGGCCGGATGAAATTATGTGGCGGGCCGGATGTGGCCCGCGGGCCATAGTTTGGAGACCCCTGATCTAGATAAACAAGTTTTCATCAGGCAAGCCAACATGTGGTGGGTAACTAGCCGAGACCCTGCATGATCTAGTCTGTCAACTAGCAGCATCTAGTCAAGTTGGAGAAAGTGTTTTTTTTTCCAGATCCACTCATCTTTTATCAAAGAGCAGTTGTTAGTTTTATGAGGCATTTGACTTTCCAAGCAGTTCACTTTGGCTGCTGGTCGATCTTTGATCCAACCTGCTTCCCTCGTCTCTTGGCGAAGCCTCTGGTTTCTGGTAGTCCGAGGAAGTCTCAGGACCCTGACATTTATGGTAGGTCCTGAGTAGCCAGTACCATAAGCTTGGGGGAGCTACTGAAGGAGGGGGGGGGGAGCACAGAAAGACTGTCATATAAATAAAGTACTGAGTATATACAAACCAATCTATTTGAGCTGATTACTTGGTTCCTCCTTTAAGCAATATTATTTTCCTGGGACATTGCAAACTCTACCCTGATTCTGATGCACCTTTCCATTTACTGATGCATGAGATAAGGAAACATATTCAAGATTCAAATAACTACTCCAAATAATATTTGAAATATAAAAGACCACTAAGTACTGCTCTGCTGCTTTTAACCACCATTAACTAGTTGCTGCCACCACCAGTATTGCCATTAGTTTCAACAGTGTCAATCAACAACTGGGCAGCATAGAAAATGGACAAGAGCAACCGAGCGACTAGATATGAAGAGCATTTCATCTACACTAAACACCTGATTTTTAACAGGCACATTTGGTCACTTCCTTAGGCAAGAGTAACCAGCCTTCTGATTAGACAAGACCACTTTAAATTTGACACTCAAAGCAATGGGTTTTCCATCAAAAAGTACCCTACTATCTGCACATTTATCTATTTATACAGTGTATACAAGAAGGTACATTGGGGGTTAACAGAGAACATAGAAATTAAATTGATTTTACATTCTTGTAAAGCTACTAGCACGCATAGCGTTTCGGGCAAAAATGTCATGTCAGGAAAAGAATACGAAGGCAGTACAGGACATAATAGATAGATGGCTGGAAAATCCAGGCCTGCACATCTCATTCTTTACAAAGAAGGCTCAGGAAAGAGACTAATAAAGGTATCACAACAAAGTAACAAAAACCAGAGCAACATGATAGAGCAAAAGTTTACGAACCAGACTGCCAGTAGTAAATGTTAGTAGAACACAGTCTTCAAAGACAGATCATTAAAGGATGGTGACACCCTAAAGCTAAGAGGCATATACAATGATCCAAGGAAAGCCATGTCACAAAGGATATAACTAAGAGGCACCAACATGGACAGAGAATAGCAGAAAGCTAGAAACTTTGGTGGCAAAAGCCACACAACCTCATACTGATGACTGGGTGATTTTCAATGATGATGGAATAGGATTTCAACCACTCGGTCCTACCACAGCTAGTACTTTAGTGTTCCTAGGAAATAACCACTGTACAGACTGATATTTTCTTCAGTTTTTTTCCCATGTAGACTGTTGATTTTAACATCAAGAAACTTCCAAACCAATATTTGGCAGGTCTTCCATGGCCAAAATTTATATCTCCATATTTTTTATTGACAAAAATATTTCTGCAAATAAATCAACAAGTATTTAACAGACCTCAAACTTGAACCATTTCTTACCTGGCATCATCTTATCTGTGTTGTTCTGGTAAACTTTGCCATAGCTTGTAAATGAGATGATATCACTTATGGGTGGGGAAGCAGGTGGAACAGCATTCACTGTCAAATATACTTTCAGAATGTTCACAAAACGAGCAGATATTCCTCTCACTTTTACCAGTTCTTCAATACTCTTAAAAGGACCTTTTCTGTCTCTGAAAAAGTTATTATAAAATCAATTTCACATTAATTGCCATAAATCAAATCACAGGTGGTTATGTGACTGCATGAACAGTCATATTGTTTAGGCGACCATCAATAATCAAATTCACAAATTTTTCCTATTTCAATGGATCATTGCTCAATAAAAAATAAATCATGCTTTCAATTTAATGAAATATCCTTTACTCGTGAGGTCCTCAATAGCTTCCTAAGCTAAGCGGTAGTCCAGCCAAGCCTTAGGGCAGTGTTTTTCAATCACTGTGCAACAACACACCAAGGTAACTAGGAGTTCTGCAAAAGATACAAATAAAAAAGGCTAAATCTAGTAATATGCAAATATATTTCCGAGTCATTGTTGTGTTTAATTTTTCTCATTTAACCAGTATCAAGAGCAAAGACAAATCATCTCATTTCAGTTGAGAATGAAATCCATTTGTGTTTATCTAAAGTATGACTGGGAATGATTTCAAGGGTACAAAGGTTGAAAAATGCTGCCTTTAGTACCAGGCCTCTGAGATCCACCCTTGCCTACTGAGAACTAGGGCCAGAATCTGGTTCTCTATATGCGATGATGAGGGAAGCCTGGGGATCAAACCAACCAAAAAGCACCCCAACAGAAAGTTCAAGTACAACACAACAAGCCACTGCTTGAAGGTGGATTGAGGCATGAAGGCTAGGTACCTGCAGGCAAAAGATCAACCTCACTGAATAGCTGAAGATAAACAGCTGACCAGGAAAAAGGAAAATGAAAGAAGGCTCCAGAAAAAAAGTGGGAGAGTTGATTAAATTAGGAGAATGACTAAAGAAATCCCTCAAGTACGGTCCTGAAAAAAGACAGAAACAGGAACCAGCCACCATAACCTTCCTCAGGGATGACAATGTAAGCTAGAACCAGCAAATACCTACACAGATTTCCCCTTCATGGCCCTGTCGAGCCACCCCCCCTGCAAGGGTAAAATAGAACCTATGGAAGCTGTAGAAAACAAAAGACAATATGAAAGCCCAAGAGAGCAAGCAAGGGAGTAACAAAAAAACCCACAAGGGAGTAACAAGAAAGCCCACAAGGGAGCAAACCCAGAACTGTAGAGGAGAAAATGATTTCCTAACACAAATGGAAAAAAGGGGATAACCCTCAATAGACTGAATCCAGGAACCAGGACCACAGATTCCAACCAAAATGCAGGATAGAACTTGAGCCCAATAGTAAAAACTATGACAGCTGGCAGCAACACAGAAAACAAGAACAAGCTCAGATTCTGGGAAAGAAAATCACAAAAACCTTGGGAAAGATGAAACCTTTCCATATCCCAAAACCAAGAGGAACAATAGGAAGTACACTGAAGGTGGGTGACAGAAAACATACACGTGAAGTAAGAACTTTTCTAAAAGCATGGAGATGAAAATGGGTCCAGCAGAGAGAAGCCTCCAAACAACTCCAGGTGAGTGCATTAGGTGACTGAAGGGGTGGGAACCCAGGTGGCCTGGGCTGCCATCTAACGGCAGTCTGTTACATCATGATTGTTATTTTACCCCTACAACAATGCCTGGTGCAATTCCTTAAGACTTGGCAACTCCAGTGATTTAGCTAGAGGAGCTACTGAGGTGGGTTCTACCAGGACACCTGGCAAGTGATTAAGGTGGGCAGATGGCTAGGAACCCAGGTGACCTGAGTTGCCATTTGGTGGCAATCGGGCACATAGGGGCTAGGGTTAATTGCACACAACAATGATTGGTTGCCTGTTTGCCTCAGGGACTCATTTCTTTCTTTCATCTTTGGTCCCTAAGCTCTCCTCACCTTGAAGACACAGATTTAGATTTAGGTTCCTGGTAGGTTAACATGGGTCTCATAGGCCTAGCGAGATTCCTAAGGCTATGCTAGTGCTTAATTTCTGGAGTGCTACTGAGAGAGCCCTTCCAGAAAAACTAAAGAAAATGGGGAAAACCAGAGGCCTTTCCCCCACCTCACTAAATAACAGATGTACGCAAAGGACAGACTGGTCACCAATGGCAAACACATCCAGGGGCATACCAGAAACAATTGGGTATTAAAGCTTGGAGACATATGGCATCATGTACAGTATTACAATTTACATTTATGAAGCACTGATTTACTAAGAGGTATGTTGAGTTTTTCTTTCAATCAAGGTATTTAATGGCTGCATATTATCTCTGTTTCCAACTTGTTTTCTTTCTATTAACAATGAGTTCAGCAGAAGCATTGCTTCTAGTTCCTGCCACGTCATGAACACCAATAAGTAATGTTTTTGTCACAAACAGGAACCAAGAGCAATAACTCATGAACCACAGGGCCACTACCCTCATTAGAAGAAAACAATATTAGGAGAAAGGGAATAGATTGTAGCCAGCAAACACTACAACAGCAAACAGAATAATGGAAAATTTAACATGGTTACTCATCTTGCTAATGAACAAATCCACAAGGGCTGTGACGAGGATTCAAACCTGCGTCCAAGAGCATCCCAGATGCTACCTTAATCAACTGAGCTACGACATGGTCAAAAGAGTTGAAACCAAAGTTCTAAACAAATGAACAAATCCATAAGGTCACGGCCCTTGTGGATTTGTTCATTTGATGCATCACGTTATTGTGATTTCTGTGTGTAATGAAGTAAGGGCAAAGAGGGAGAACAGCCTACTGACATAGCTCGGGTGCAGGGGGGGGGTTGTGTAAAACCCTGGTTTGTGTCTCAGAGACACTGCAGGATCCAGTAAGTTCAGTACAACTTCGGTTTCAACTCTTTTGATCATGACGTAGCTCAGTCGATTAAGGCAGCGTCTGGGATGCTCTTGGACGCAGGTTCGAATCCTCGTCACGGCCCTTGTAGATTTGTTCATTTGAAACATCACGTTATTGTGATTTCTGTGTGTCATCTTGCTAAATTAATACATCATAAATATAATTTATAATACAGTACATAATTATTCATGTCTCACCTTTATCTCATTGACCCCACCTGACCTCACCCCTCCCAAGTTTTGCCTCATTATAAGCTCAAGCTGTGTATCTCTGCTAGATTTGATAAAGCCCTTTCAGCCAAAGCATAATCTACAAATTAAAGTTCACACTCCTTTTGGTACTTCACTACATTGTTTACTACCTTATTAGCTTACCTGTACTCAACAATATTTGCTGCCATTTCTTGATTCACACCACGGACATTCATTAGCTCAAAGATAGATGCAGCATTCACATTGATGACCCTGACAGGTGAGCCACGAATACTTCTGCCACCACTCTGAGACTGAGTATGTGAGGGTATGGATTTGCCCGATTCATAACTTGGAAGTGAGTCCATGCTTTGTGTACGAGAAGATGAACGACTGAAAAAATTAACGATACAAATATATATTTTTATTAAAAAGTTAAAAATAAAAATAAAGTTAGAAATGTGGTGTACTGTACACATCAATCTATCTCTTACAGAACATGTTCATCATAAAATAGTGAAACTATAGAGTACCGAATGTAATGAAATACCACCTTCTGTGTGACATTTGAGAAATTTCTCCAAGTTTAAAGCACTGACAACCCAGAGTTGCCTTCAAATATTAAGCCTCTAAAACTTTCTCAACTTTCTGGGAGCCATGACCAATATCAGACCCCTTCAACGAAGCAGAGAAAGCATACGGGGGATTAATGTACAACTCATAACTATGGTGAAACACTTAAAATCAAACAGCAAAGTAAAACTTTCAACAACTCAATGAGGAGAAAATGAAAAGCCCAAACAAGCCAACTGATAGTTGGAGCAGGCAACTTCAGTGGTTCTTGGTTCTAATGAATTCCTGGTACAAATTATTGAGTGGAACAAACAAACGTTTGTTTCAGTGAGGATTGTTCACCTAAGCCACTGCCGAGCTTGACCATAAGGGACATTTATGTTAGAAATTACCTAACCTAATCTAATTGTAAACTAATGTACAGTGCATGAAATCTTTTAAACTTAAATACAACATATTTTACAAATCATATTAGTATATCAATCATATTATTGTACCATGTGTTACTGTAGATCCTCCATGCCTATAGAAATTTTAGCAGTGTAAATACTGTACTGTATTAAGAAAATATTTAAAAATTTTATCAAAACTACTAAAATATAACAATTTATTATACAAATTTTATTGTCAGAAAGTTACATGTGGAAACTATATACAAAATTGTAAAAAATAGATACAAAAATGTTCCCAAGCCATGGATCATTACTGTGCCTTTGAACACCAGAGCTGCATGTTTAGCCGAATCTAAAGATATTATTGTTAATTATTTCATTATCTACACTAATTTTTTCATTTTTATTAACAAAATGTCTTACTGCAGGAAACACGGTGCTGAAGGTGTATAAAAAAAATAGAACTGACATGAAACATGAGCAGCTGCTGAGAGATGCCACCACACACTTGGTGTGACATGAGGAAGACAGTGTCAGCTGGGCCTCTCTCCCTCCCTCACTATCACTTGTAAGGAACTTCTTTATGGTCATATTTACAGTTTTGAGTCCAATATATATAAAATATATAAAAAACGCAACGTGTTATCCATTCAGTCTCAGTTTCGAGGAGTTCGGATAGCACGTGGCTGACTGTACAGTATATGACAATGTCAGACCACAAAGGAAGGATTAAGACAGGAATTTCCTTAAGTACTTTTGTATATAATAATACATCTTTAGAAGGATCCTTCTGAAGATGTATTTATTAAATACAAAAGTACTTAAGAAAATTCTTGTCTTTATCCTTCTTTAGTGGTCTGACATTGTCATATTGTTCATCACGTGTTAATTTCTTCGTGATTTATAAACACAAACACACATATTTTATTTATTTATTTATTTATATATATATATATATATATATATATATATATATATATATATATATATATATATATATATATATATATATATATATATATATATATATATATATACACACACACACACACACACACACACACTGTATATAACTAGATGGGTACCAGGCTATGCCCAGTGTATCTAAATTTTTGTTGCATAGGTCTATGGCCTTTAAGAGATATCAAGACAATGACAATTTCATATATTAGAGCAGAAATAGCAATTCAAACATTTCAGTATCATTAACAATTCTGAGCAAAATAAATAAAACATTTTGGAACCTTAAGTAACTTGCCTTGAAGACTTTTTTTTTACAGTGATGTCACACTTAAATGTCTGCAACTTAGACGCTCCTACACCAGACACAAGTGCCAGGTCCTCCACACGACGAAAACCTCCAATAGCTGTGCGATACTCGACAATATTCTTTGCAACAACACGGGTTACTCCTGGCAGCGTCATCAATTCTTCCTCAGGGGCAGTATTTATGTTCAATAAATTCAGCTGTTAAAAAAATGAAACATGAAGGTTTATGTGGCTTATATAGACACAGAGAAAGTACAAAACAGAGAAGGATTGTTCATGGTGTTAAACATGAATGGAGTTAGAGGAATGGTAATAAATGATGCTTAAAGCCTATTATAATGTTAGTAAAACATATTTAACAGTTATCAGTGTACCGAGTGACATGTTTGATATGAATATACTGTACAGCTAATATTTTGTAGTCAATATGAAAAGCTCATTTTTTTTCTTTAGCAAAAATATTCAGTTGCTCATCAATGGTATGGTTATGGAGCCTATTTTTCAGATTTTTGCTCACAGGTCAAAAACTGAGTTTACTTTAGTTAATTTATTATGTACCCCATACCCATGCTGTAAGCAGCAGCAGTATTAAAAGGTTACAGTCTTATAAAAGGTTCAAGTTATAGCACTGATGAGTTAGTTACATAATTTACTATAACTAAATCAACAGTACCCTGTATCTTCAAAGTTTATCAAACTATCATCCTAGTGGCCTCAAGACACCCACCATAAAGAGTTTGTTAGCCAAGCCACTTACACACAATTTTAATATGTCCATCATTGACTCCACATCCATACAGTGGGTGATGGTGGAAAAATGTTACTATCACTATCTGCAGTTAACAAACTTGTGGTAATTTAGCTAAAATTTCAGGTAGTAGATCATTTTTAAAGAAATACTTGCACATTTTGCTTACCATTTGTTATAATTATCACTGAAATCATTTACTTTTTACACTCCATCACACAATGATGCAGGGTATGCAAATACTTTTGCTGACAGTTTATATTTGGTCATGTCTACATCAGCAGGTAATGCAAATTCTCAGAGATACTTATAACTGAGTTTAGGTTAAAAAGCTAGTAAAATTCCAGCGTTGAATTTAATGAGATGCCTTATTCTGGTGGGTCCCCTCAGTGGCTTGTAAAGTCTCTTGTGTTTTGCATGAATGTACATTCTGCATGTATTCTTCGCAAAGTTGAGTATTCTTTAATATTTCCCTAGCACCAGTATGATGCAGCATGGACAGTTTAAGTTCCCTTTGGTGCCAGTGTAGAATGTCACCCTATCCCAAACCATGCAAAATCTTAGCTAGAGGTCAGTATAGTCGTGCTTTTGGAAGCAACTGAGATGTCTAAGAAAACAGATGCAGCATTTAAACCAAAATGTTAAGTACAGTACAGCACTGTAAATATTTTACTGCACCTTGGAATCATAATCAAGCATATTAAAAGCAGCAGAAAGATCCTTAGCTTTATGCCCTCTGCTAAATTTGCTGCTGCCCCATGAAGAATTTGAAGAGCGACGCCGAAATAATTTTCGACTGGACAGCCGCAGTGTATCTTTTTCTTGCTTCTTTGGTGAGTTATCTCCATTTTCACCTGGTGGAAGTTTTTTTATTAATGTAAGATTTAATGTAGATCTATTTTAATGATAAGAACTCTTATAAAGTAATATAAACTATGTGAGTCACTTGGAAAGTAATGATCAATAATAGAAAACTAAAGCATTAGGCGTAATGAAATGACTCTTTCTGAGTACTTGCTCAGTAGCTCTCCTAAAGCTACTGTACTATACACTGCCCTTAAGAGAACACATACCTGCAAGGCTCTAAGTAACTCACAACTTACCAAAGCAAAAATATTTTCATTGGGTATTATCCTAGAAAAATAGGTTAAGGGGTTAATTAATTGTACCACAACACTAAGTAAGACCTGATAATTGTGCCAAGGACTACAACAACAACTACAACAACACTACTTAACCGGGGCATTTGGGTCAGGATCATCCACAGTAACAAAGGAAAAATCAACAGAAAGGCACATGGCAAAAGAGACCAGTCTTAAACGGATGCAGAGCTACAACTCGACCGATAGACTGGATCTGCATTACCCAAGGACGACCAATCGAAGGCCGTCCATTTTTACATAAGCATGTCTTTGGACACAGCAAACATTGGAAACCATGCAATCTCCCACAAGACCATAGAGAAGCAGTACAAAATCTCAAAAACCACCAAGACCCGCCAACAAAGGCGGTGCAATGGTAGCATGAAAATAAGAAATGTTAACACACCTAGCAGACACATCTACATATCAGAAAGTACACCAAGGAACAACAGCCCAGTAGAATGCAAGAACCAGGAGCAAAAACTTGATCTTCAATTACATTCAAGCAGACTCAATAGGGGGTATTTTTAAGGCAGCTAAGAGAGACATCTACCTAGGTTTCTAGTCAGAATTACCTAAATATTTACCTCCTTTTCAAAACAATTTTTTACCCTCTCACAGGCACATGGCAAAGCAGACCAGACAAAGCAGACCAGTCTTAAACGGATGCAGAACTACAACTCGACCGATAGACTGGATCTGCACTACCCAAGGATGATCAATCCAGGTGAATTCTGCCAGTACAGTTCTTCACAGGACTGGAGGGTCTCCAACAAAAGACCTTAGCACAGGTTTGGACCTGGCTTAGGGACACCTTCGAGGAGTACCTTTCCAGGCAACACTTTGCCCATTCCAGTCAGACCACCTATGGTGGCGTGGAAGAGAGGGAAATCCCTGAAGTACCACGTGGCACATGGCAAAGCAGACCAGTCTTACACAGATGCAGAGCTACAACTCGCCCAATAGACTGGATCTGCACTACCCAAGGACGACCAATCCAGGTGGATTCTGCCAGTACAGTCCTTCACAGGGCTAGTGGCTCCCTTACAGGAGACCTCAGCCAGAGGATACCCCATCCTTAACCTAACCTGACCCTAGACCTAAGGGACATGATGAGCGTGCTACAGACGTTTCCGAGACTAGGGCCAAGAGGTTGAGTGAGCCCCCTATGCAACAACTAACAACTGTGCCATAACAAACTCTTCATATGTTATTTTCAATACTGTATATTTATAACTGAATTTTTAAAAAATGTCATTAAAAGGAGACAAAAACCAGCACTGAATGTAATGAAACGCCATTTTCTGGGCGAGTCCCGAAGGCTCCCCAGCAACCCTCCCTCCCTCCAGTCAGCTTTTTTTTTGTGTATTTTGATATCCAGCCTCAGAACTGTGGTGTGGATCACCGGTGCGAGGGTCTGGGGCTCCCCCTTCCCCCTCCCGGGGAGGGGGAGCTGCGCAGACGTGCGACACGGCTAGTGTGACATCATGTTCGTTTGCTCATTTTCATTTGGGGAGTTCTGTCCACTCGTTTGTCTATTTTCGTCATTTTAACCAGAATAGAGGTTTGTTTTGGGGCGCTTACCTTTCTGGGTGCCTGTCTCGGTCGATGGCAGATATAGAATGCTCCAAAATCACATGTGCCTTTCTATAGGCTATTGCTCCTCGTGCCTCTCTGAGGGGAGCCAGGATCTGGCTCGTGGTCCCCAGTAGGCCTAGAACTCCACCCACATTGACTGATGCCAAAGTTAGGGATATTCATATCAGCCTGGATAGCTCCGGGAGCCAACGGGGCTCCCACCTAGAAATAGTGGTTTCAGCTGTACAATAATGTAGGTTTTATCAGTGCTCTATCTGGCAATGTGAAGACGTTCCCCATTCTATTTTTTCACAAGCTGCTACTGCCAAGTGAAATTCCCTAATGCATGGCAGCCCCAGAGTTATACCTACAGGGAGCTGCTGAACAGCCCACCAGAAAATTCATTGCATTCAACACTTGATTTCTAAAGTACACCACTCAGCAACTTACTTGATTCAGTGGCTTCTACCAGGAAAATAGTAAGGTGATCTACAATCCCTAGCCCTAGTATTCACTAGTGCTGCCACATGGTGGTTGAGGTAGTTACCAGTAGTTGGTGGAAGTCTGATTGTTTTAGAATGTTCAGTGATTGTTGGCAATTTTTAAGTCATTAAAAATATTTTGGAGAAAGAAGTTTTGAGTGATTTGAATGGTTTCTGTGTTATAGGAAGTAGTTATTTTGGAGTGGACAGAGATGTGCGCTCCACTAAGCTTCCTGTTCTGTTTATAACACAGACAAGGCCATTTGCAACGATACCTGTGTGTCTGCAGAGAGGAGTTACTCAGAGTATAGCAGAGGATTGTCAGTGTCCTAAACAGGTCCAGTGCATAAAGTTAGAGAAGCTACTGATAGGGGCCTTTCTCAGAAATATATTTTATTTTCATTACCTATAAAAATCAGTAGAATTTCATAAGTGAACTATGAATTACAAGTGAGAAATGCTATTAAGTTTTTTTGAATATATATTCCAAGTTAAACATTCTTCCAGTTTACCAGCGCTCATAGGAAGCATCAAACATTTCTACCTTGAAATGTTTTATTTCATAAATTATGTATTTTATCAAATTTCAGTACTGTATTAATACACTTGACTTACACTTCCAAAAATTTTAATTGACTAATGGTCTTCATAAACATTAAACTAATTTTTTTTATCATTCTCCTCTTACACATTTTACTCACTCTAAATAATTTACATTATTTTGTAAATGGTATGTATACCAATTCTCATAATAGTTCTTATCTACTTTTAAATTTTTATAATTTTCTCAGCTCCTACTTACCTTGGTGCTCATCTGTGTTATCACTTGTGGGTGGTGGTAATTCCCCACTTGTACACTGGCCCATTCTGATTCTAGAGGGTAATGCCTTTTTCTGAAATAGGTGTAAAGTAAAATGAAAAAGGTCAATGAATTTTGTTTTTCAAATTATCACATAATACTATTGACTAGTTGTTTACTAATCACATTAGAGTTTAAACTGAATGAAATTGTGGATATAACAATACAGTATTGTATGATGTGAGTGTGAATGAATGCATCTGTAAAACTAAGTACGTATAGGTCTGGTTTTGAGTTTACACTGTCCTCGCTGCTACAGCAACCAGCCGAGTTCTGAGACTGTGGGTCATAGATCTGACGACTTGTGTACGAGCAGGTTTGGAAACACTCGAAGGTTGCCTTACATGAGAAGTAACAACCAGTAATATTTAACATGGATTAATCAAGATTACATATTGAGGTAGAGTGCATTTACATATATTAATGAGCATACCATATGTTACCAGCTACCTGGTTTCAGAACTCTTGTGCTTCCCAAGTCTGCTGTTGTATTACCAGTGACAGTAATGGCCAAGAGTCAATAAAATCAATTTTAGGTGATTAGCTGGATGGAACACAGGGTGACCTGAGGTGCCATCAGGAGGCAATCAGGCACATCAGGGTTAGGATTGTCCACCGACAATGATGATTGTCTCAAATTTTCTTTCTTTCTTCAAGTAATAGATTTTTTATAAAACTATATTTTAAATATACAAAATAATATTTTGATGATTTCTTTCAATATTTTTACATTACATTTCAATGCAACAAAATTTACAGACTCGCTTCACCAGTAGTTCATTACAGTTCAGTACATATTCTATTACAACCAATCACAACACAAAAAAAATAGAATAGATTCCTTCTATTGCACTACGTCTTTCAGTAGACTGAATTCCATTTGAGTGAAACCCTACAATACAGTATAATATTACTATAAGCAACATAAACCCACCTGTGATTATGACGACCAAAGAGCTTGAAATAGTAGAAACAAAAGTAGTTCTTGCACGAACAGAAAGATCTAAAATTCCAAGTTCCAAGTTCATTACTTGGGCTCTTTATCATCTTTTCATAATTCTTGGCTTCACATGCTTAAAGGTGCCTGTTAAAAATATTACAAATATATATTTTTTGTAAAGAAAAGCTACTGCAATATAACAAATTTAATTAAACTAATGTGAAGACACCACTAGTTCAGCAGCTTGCCTTCTTGCCGTAACTGTGGCATATCTTAAGTTCTTATCAATTCTAATCTTTTGTTATCTGTTCTCCGCCAGCATGAGGTAGGTCAATTTTTGATCCTCCAAAGATTTTTTTTTTTCAAAAATGGAAATACTGTACAAATATTTATACAACAAATTTTAACTAAATTACCTTAAAGTAAAACAGTATAATTTAAAAATCTTCCATGGTCAATTGGTTAACAAATTGCCAAAGAATTTCAAGACCCAGAAATCAAACCATAATAAGTACTGTACCTGTATTACTGATAAATTGTAGCACATATAAAACCCCAATGAATTTGGAATAAATGTTAATTTATCTTCACATTTTCTCAGGAGCCAAGGAATTACCATTACATTCACATGCTATGCAACAACATAAGGACCTATTACTGTTTTATATACAGAACAGTACGTATTTAATTTAGAAAATGCATCAAACACAAATTTTGTTAATTGTAGACTTTCTCCATTGTAACATCCCATTTGCTATCTTCAAATACATAATACATTAGCCTATCTTTCTTTCATTACTTCTATGCCTAAGAAGCCAAATTTTCCTGAAATATTGTATTTTTTAAATGTTTTTCTTATGGAATGAAAATACTTTCCATTACATTATACTGTACATGATTTTTGTTTGTATTACTTCCATTCAAAACTAACATAGAAATTTGTTCAAACCTAACCTAACCTAAACTATCATACCCTAACATAATCTAACATAACCTAACATAACTAAGTCAATAATTCATGCTCCTAATATAAGAATTATTATTGTTAGAAAAGAACAAATTTGGAAAGAAATATTTGAAAACAACAAAATCATTTATCCTAATAGGCAAATTGGATCTTGCATACTAGGCCAAGTAATGCAGTTCCTGCTATTAGGCATGACACACACATACATGTATGTATGTATTTATTTATTTTATGCTTAAATCAAGCTACAAGCTCTAGGTCGAACTACTGTCCTTTCCCAGGATACAACCCACAGCAGTTGCCTAACTCCTAGGTACCTATTTACTACTAGGTGAACAGAGAAATTATGTGAAATGTAACATAAATTAACATTTCTGTCCCACCTGGGAATTGAATCCAGGATCCCCAATTGTGAGTCAAAAAGGAAACCAACTGGAACAAGCAGATATACTGTATCTACAGTGGAAAAATTTTAACAGTGGGCAACAAAAATCCTCCCAGAACTTTCATGGCAGGAATGCATGAGGACCACAGGAATGAATGAGGGCCACAAGAATGGATGAGGGCCACAGGAATGAATGGGGGCCACAGGAAAGAATGAGGGGGGGTCACAGGAAAGATTGAGGGGCCACAGGAATGAATGAGGACTACATGAATGAATGAGGGCCACATGAATGAATGAGGGCAACATGAATGAGGGCCACATGAATGAGGGTCACATGAATGAGGGCCACAGGAATGATTGCCACAGGAATGATTGTGGGCCACAGAAATAAATGATGGCAACAGGAATAAATGAGAGCCACAAGAATGGATGAGGGGCCACAGGAATGGATGAGGGGCAACAGGAATGGATGAGGGGCAACAGGAATGGATGAGGAGCCATAGGAATGGATGAGGGGCCATAGGAATGGATGAGGGGCCACAGGAATGAATGAGGGCCACAGGAATGAATAGGACTAACAACAAACCACACACGACAGGGATGATCTCATCAAAACTTTCAAAAGCAGTCAAGGATTTATTGGATATTGATCCTGACCACTTTATTAAAAGGTCAAATGTAATACATACAAAGAGCAATGACTTCAAGCTCAACTAGCCACTCTGTACGACACAAAACTATGCTTCCTCCCCCCCCCCCTATGGAACAATAGCTTAATTTGTAGAAATTGATAACCTAAGATTTTTTGTTGTGTTAAGAGAACAGATGGAATAAGAAATACAAATTTAATGGAAACACACCCGAGTACAAACATACAATACGTATACTGTATATTTGAGAGTCCCGGTAGTACAGCCGGGCTGTTCTCGACACATAATCGAGAATCTCGGTTTGAATCCCGGGAGGGACAGAATGGTTGGGCACATTTCCTATCACTTAATGCATCTGTTCACCTAGCAGTAAGTAGGTACCCAGGAGTTAGTCAGCTTGTTGTGGGGTGGTATCCTGGGCGGGTTCAGTAATTCCACCTAGGGGGTGGGGGATGGAGGAAACAGAGCTCGATATAAGCCTAATGTGCATTAAAACACACTGGCTGCCTGTCCCCCGACATTATTATTACTGTAATGTAATCATTACTCCATTTCTTATTTTCATGGCATTAGGAGGCATCAGCCAGGGGAGAAAAATGTGAGTAATACAGCAAAAGGAGATTATTTATATTAATATAGACATGAAATGTATCACTCATGCAGTGATTATATCATTGACAGTGTACAGTACCATATATAGTATGACAAGTCATCCACACCACCACCTTCCTGCTCCATACCACCACATCTATAGTGCTCCTAATGACGTCTAAGGTATGTACATTATATTCTAGGCCAGTCTCTCTCCTCCCCTAAGATAATAAGCTTCTTGCACCCCCAAGTTTACCACACATTATGGATTATTAACTCTTCCTCCCCCACTTACTCTCTCTCTCTCTCCCACCTTCCCACTTTCTCTCCTCACCACCCCACACACACCCACTCCACCCCTCACCAGTCTACCATACTCCAGCCATTCAACATACCTAAATCCTCTAAGCATACCCGCCTAAATCTTGGTGTTTATGTACAAGAGGGCGACACAGGTCTCCATGACAGCTTCCGTCCCTACGGTCGGCCATACCCGGGCAGGCACGCCACTTGGTACACACCACGGATCGTACACCTCTAGTGTTTTTTAATCATTGTACGTTCCGTATACAAAATATTTACGTTTGTATACAAATTATTGGTTAGTAGTAAAATCACAATATAATGATGTTAGCAGTTTACGTCTTCTATTAAGCAGGAATGTGGTTATTAAATGAAGTTCAGTGATGTGATAGACATAATTGAATTATAATCTGCTGAGCTTCATAAGATTAACGCCCGCGGGTGTAAATACAACACGTTCTGCCCGAAACGCTGCGCGTACTAGTGGCTTTACAAGATTGTAATTACCATATTATGTATCCTCACAATCCCAATGTACCTTCTTGTATATGCATAAACAAATAAATAAATAAATAAATAAATAAAATAACACATCCCCCCAGAGTT
>WNGS01167372.1:21817801-21882773 GCA_020271785.1 Procambarus virginalis | reverse complement strand
GATCCGTCCTGGACCATTCTCAAGTCGATTGTGAGAATGGTCCCAGGACTCAAGTCTCTCACAATCGACTTGAGAATGGTCCAGGATGGACCAAAACGTCGTCGTCCCTTCACCTTCTAGTGTGTGGCCTGGTCAACGTAGGTTTTTTATTTGGTGCCGGTCTAACGCATCCTTGTGTGACATTTTATACATATGTTCTTCTAGGGCCTTGTGCATGCAAGGAGTGTGCATCATTGCATCACCACCTTTCTTACCCTGCACACTGAAAAGTCATATACCACCTTCCTAGATCTTAAGTCTGCCTTTGATACTGCAAATAGACATGTTATCTTGAGTGAGCTTGCAAGAATGAATATTGGTGGTTGGCTTCTTTGTTGTATCAGGGGTTACTTATCCAACAGGAAGTCATCTGTATTTTTCCAGGGGCATAGGAGTGTAACAAGAGACTTTGAACTAGGTACCCCGCAGGGTGGTGTCCTCAGTCCTACCTTATTTAATATCTTAATAAACACGCTGTTAAACTCTATACCGAGCAAACCCAACGTCCACATCACTAGCTATGCTGATGATATAATGATACACACCACTGGGTATGCTAACACGCAGAACACTCTTAACTCTGTATTAGACTCATGTCAGGACCTAGGTTTAATTATCTCAGCAGAGAAAACAAAAATACTAAATCGGCGCCCACCCAGGCAGGGAGGAGCTGTTCGCAAGATGCAACTGTCTGATGGCTCCCAGCTTGACTATGTAAACAGATTCAAATGCCTTGGCCTTGAGGTGCCACTGTATGGTCCTATTGTATTCAGACTCTGTCGTCAGTATAAAGAGAGGCTCCGAGCTCTCAAGGCTGTTGCAGGTTATCACTCAGGCTATGGTGCCAATGTCAGAATTGTCAAAATGATGTACCTTGCATACATCATATCTTTAGTGGATTATGCTGCACCTCTGCTTGTTTTGATGCCTGAAAGAAAGCTTGGAGGGCTTGAAAAATTGCAGAACGAAGCCTTGAGGATAATCCTTGGGTGCCCTCGTACCACAAAGATACTTAATATGAGAAAGGAACTTAATATTCTGAGCGTTGTTGATCGTGTTACTGAAATTAACTGTCAAATTGGTATAAAAATGCTTAGGCTAACTCATCCTAATCCTTGCACAGAAGCCCTCCAGAATTACTTTATTGAAGATCAGCATTGTTCCAAATGGATAACAAAAACTGGAACTCAACTCAGAATGTATCAGATTCATGATTTGTACCAAGAGAAACAACAACGGCACTTTCCTGCACCGTGGGAGGTTACACCCTTTCCAGTTTTAATCCCTCCCTTTCCACCCAAGAAGCAAATTAGAGATCAGCCCAAGCTTCGTCTTGAAGCAAAGCTCAACGCCTTAAGCCATATTGATGCTCTGTCAACAGAGCAGTCTCTCTCTCAAATCATATACACTGATGGTTCCCTACACCGCACCACGGGTGCAGCTGGAAGTGCAGTTGTTCTGACAATGGGCGATGGCTTGTACTTTGAGTGGGGAGTCCGTATAAACAACTGGGCCTCTACCCTTCAGACTGAACTATTTGCCTTGCTCCTTGCACTGAAATGTGTACAAGTCTCCAAACTTGATACATTAATTGTAAGTGACTCCTTATCATCCTTAAATGCTCTCAACTCTTTAAGACATAACTGTAACATGCTCGTGTCCGAAGCTAGACACAAATACAACAAAATTATTAAGGATGGTAACAGAGTCCATTTCATGTGGTCTCCATCTCATGTTGGCCTCCGAATGCATGATAGAGCTGATAAGTTAGCCAAAGAATCTGCCTTTAAAGGAGCCGTTGAGTTTAACCTTGGATTGTCAATGAGCAATCTGAGAGCAGCAGTACACCGAGAACTTCAACAAGATCTTGTAGATCTGAGGCAAAGTGAAATTGACACCAGTAATTCCATCTATCATCATACTATCATGCAAGAGGAGCCACACATCTATGGATCATCCAATAAAATCAGCAGACTTCTAGATGTTACTACTGCTCGGCTTAGACTCGGTTACAAGTATCTCTGGGAATTCTCATTATCTGCTGATGTAGACCTAACCAAATGTAAACTGTGTCAACAAAATTATTCGCAAACCCTCTGTCACTATGTGATGGAGTGCGAAAAGATACGTGAATTTAGAGACAATTCTATAACCAATGTTCCAGCGATGTAAATATTTCATTCAAAATGATCTGCTACCAGAAATTTTAGCCAAATATCCCCAGTTTGCTAACTGTAGGTAGTAACTAAGTGATTGTAACCTATCCACCGCTGCCCACTGGATGGGGGGCGGTGTGCAGGACAAACATATAAATTGTGACACTAGCTCTCCACATATGTCAGTTACTTAATTTAGAACCTGTATTTGAGGTTGATCTCGAACCCATTGTTGATGTGACGACTTATATTGAATTTTGTAACTAGCTCATCAAGATTGTAACTTCTTCTAGAAGTGCAGTTCTTCTAGAACATTCTATTGTGAACACACTGGAAAAAATAATTAAAACTAAATGGGTAGCACACCTAGAGAGAAATGATATAATATCAGACAGACAGTATGGTTTTCGATCTGGTAGATCCTGTGTATCGAATTTACTCAGTTTTTATGATCGAGCAACAGAGATATTACAGGAAAGAGATGGTTGGGCTGACTGCATCTATCTGGACCTAAAAAAGGCTTTCGACAGAGTTCCACATAAGAGGTTGTTCTGGAAACTGGAAAATATTGGAGGAGTGACAGGTACGCTTCTAACATGGATGAAAAACTTTCTGACTGATAGAAAAATGAGGGCTGTGATCAGAGGCAATGTATCGGACTGGAGAAATGTCACAAGTGGAGTACCACAGGGTTCAGTTCTTGCACCAGTGATGTTTATTGTCTACATAAATGATCTACCAGTTGGTATACAGAATTATATGAACATGTTTGCTGATGATGCTAAGATAATAGGAAGGATAAGAAATTTAGATGATTGTCATGCCCTTCAAGAAGACCTGGATAAAATAAGTATATGGAGCACCACTTGGCAAATGGAATTTAATGTTAATAAATGTCATGTTATGGAATGTGGAATAGGAGAACATAGACCCCACACAACCTATATATTATGTGAGAAATCTTTAAAGAACTCTGATAAAGAAAGAGATCTAGGGGTGGTTCTAGATAGAAAACTATCACCTGAAGACCACATAAAGAATATTGTGCAAGGAGCCTATGCTATGCTTTCTAACTTCAGAATTGCTTTTAAATACATGGATGGGGATATACTAAAGAAATTGTTCATGACTTTTGTTAGGCCAAAGCTAGAATATGCAGCTGTTGTTTGGTGCCCATATCTTAAGAAGCACATCAACAAACTGGAAAAGGTGCAAAGACATGCTACTAAGTGGCTCCCAGAACTGAAGGGTAAGAGCTACGAGGAAAGGTTAGAAGCATTAAATATGCCAAAACTAGAAGACAGAAGAAAAAGAGGTGATATGATCACTACATACAAAATAGTAACAGGAATTGATAAAATCGACAGGAAAGATTTCCTGAGACCTGGAACTTCAAGAACAAGAGGTCATAGATATAAACTGGCTAAACACAAATGCCGAAGAAATATAAGAAAATTCACTTTCGCAAACAGAGTGGTAGACGGTTGGAACAAGTTGGGGGAGAAGGTGGTGGAGGCCAAGACCGTCAGTAGTTTCAAAGCGTTATATGACAAAGAGTGCTGGGAAGACGGGACACCACGAGCGTAGCTCTCATCCTGTAACTACACTTAGGTAATTACACTTAGGTAATTACATAGTTACAAAAAGTACCATCTAAACAGGAGGATGGGTTGGAATAATGACAAATTTGCATCAAAATAACAAGACACTGACAAGCGTTGCAGATACAATAGCTAGATAATGTTTACTTCATAAATAACTGGTCACATCCTGAATAATATGCAAGGTGAAATAAATTGCTTATTAATTTAAATTAATTAATATTTAATTAATAAGAGGATCATAAATAACATGTTTATTATGTTGTAATTAGTTGATTGTAGTAATAAATATATTCTTAGGTTGATGTGAGCCTCTCTGTTAACACATGCTCCTTAAAAAATAGTGTATTGATGAATGTCGGTAGCTGCCATATAATTATGCATCAGTATATCTTATTATTTTTTATACCATCTTCCCTCTGGGAATTTTCTATTCTTGAGTTAATTATCACTTAAGTATAAATCATTATTTTTTATAATTTACAGTATTATAAATTATATCTTTATACAGAGGAACCTCGGTTAACGAATTTAATCCGTACCGGCACTGAGCTCATCATGTAAAACGATCGTCTTGCGAAACAAACTTCCCCATTTAAAATAATGGAAATACAATTAATCTGTTCAAATCTACAGTAATTGTGTCTTTCTTCCTCTTGACAACACTATTTTTAGTAAGCAGCATCTTTGGCGACATCGTGGTTACAAATTGTAGTCACAAAACCACAAAAAAACAAAGAAAAGCACAAATAAATGCAGAGGGATGCTTTTCCTGCGCGTTAAAACGACAACAGTGTTGTCGGAGGCGTCTGAGAATTTGCAAGAACCACCAGGAACGCTAGGAAGCAGTTTAGTTAGTTTAGTTCATTTATTATGCACCCCATACCCATCTCGTGGGCGGTAGTGGAAAGGCACATAATGGGCTCAGGGACTGAACCCCACAATTCATTTAGCTAAGCAAGTTACAATCTTGATGAGCTAGTTACAAAATTCAATATAAGTCGTCACATCAACAATGGGTTCGAGATCGACCTCAAGTACAGGTTCTAAATTAAGCACCTGACATATGTGGAGAGCTAGTGTCACAATTATATGTTTGTCCTGCACACCGCCCCCCCCCCATCCAGTGGGCAGCGGTGGATAGGTTAGAATCACTCAGTTACTACCTACAGTTAGCAAACTGGGGATATTTGGCTAAAATTTCTGGTAGCAGATCATTTTGAATGAAATATTTACACATCGCTGGAACATTGGTTATAGAATTGTCTCTAAATTCACGTATCTTCGCACTCCATCACATAGTGACGGAGGGTGTGCGGAACATTGGTTATAGAATTGTCTCTAAATTCACGTATCTTCGCACTCCATCACATAGTGACGGAGGGTGTGCGAATAATTTTGTTGACACAGTTTACATTGGTTAGGTCTACATCAGCAGATAATGAGAATTCCCAGAGATACTTGTAACTGAGTCTAAGCCGAGCAGTAGTAACATCTAGAAGTCTGCTGATTTTATTGGATGATCCATAGATGTGTGGCTCCTCTTGCATGATAGATGATGCTCATTGACAAGAGCAGCAGTACACCGAGAACTTCAACAAGATCTTGTTGATCTGAGGCAAAGTGAAATTGACACCAGTAATTCCATCTATCAAAGCACCACGGGGTTTTCTCGTTAACTGAGTGGAAGCTCGTCAATTGAGACAAATTTTCTGCGAGTGGCTCGCTCATTGCCTGAAATGCTCGTAGATGGGGCTACTCGTCAACCGAGGTTCCTCTGTATAATGATTATTATTAAAATTTGCCAAAGAAGTATTGCTCAAATCTCAGTGACGTAATGTGCAGACATTTTTCTAAATTAGAATGGAGTTTGGGTTTATTTTTAGTTGTTCAAATATTCTTTTATATTGCAGTGGGTGAAGCTGGGTGTCAACATCTCCAACTTCCCATTAACTCCTACAGCTATTCTGTTCCATATTGGCCTTGCAGGTATTTGCTTTATTTGCATATTATTGTATAAATTATTAGTTATACATCATTAACAAATCAAAAACGGTATGAGACAATGCCAACCTACTACTTTGAATACAAATATTCATCGATTACAAGTATTACAAGCTAAAACGATTGTAATTTTTATATTCATTTTTGACCTCTAATTTATGGCTACCTTTCTTCTTTCCACAGGAATTCTGGGACTGTTTTGTCTTTTCTGGGTGCAGCTGGATATGTTCTCTACTTTGCGTTATTTACTCATGGTTGGCGTAGTAACATTCTTCTGTGGCAATTCCATGCTCTCCAATATAGCAACCAAAAGGAAAGAGTGAGTATTTTATACTAAAGTGATAACTAATATGAAGAAACAATTTTAATTTCTGTAAATTTTGAAAGGTACTGTACAACTTTTTTTAGAATGTTGAATTACTCTAATCTTGATAATCTATAATTCTTCTATTCATAATGCTGTGTTAATGAAGAATTTATAAAGAGATTCAAATGTGGCATTAGATTTTTTCCTGAGGTGTTTGTTAGCATCCTATCCATTCAAACCTGATAAAAAGGATTACTGTCAATCCTTGCACACATAGTCAAGTATAAACCAAATAGAACTAGTTTCAGTGGAGGCAATATTGTTACACCAGATATCACTATAGTTTAATGGGGTACAGGTATTTTGTTGTCTGCTAACTAGGATCTTTGTCCCAGCATTAGAGACTGTGGAAATTGAGGAAAGCTTTAACAATGCAAATGAAGTACAGTACTAGAATTCAAGAAAGGTAACAGGCAGGATGTCCTAAGCTAATAGACCCAGTGTCTAATATGTGTTGAGAGAAAATTCTGAAGAAAATGATGAAGCCTGAGGAAAACTTTATAATAGGGACAGCATGGTTTTAGAAGGAAAAAGTTGTCTGGCTAATTTGACTTAGTTGGCCTTACTGAAGCTGGCCCTTTAAATTTGCTGTTAGTTAAAGATGGATGGCATTTATGTGTAGGTTTGAGCAGATGTATGGTGTATAACAGACTTTGGGTGATTCAGAGCGACCATTACCAGTGATTTGGCTGCACTGCTGTGAGATGTCCTCTGAAGAATATTCCCTTTTTATGTGCCTTGTGTGCCAGTAGTCATGAATTAAAATTGGGGGAACAAGTTGGTTCCTAGCTGTGTTAGTTGTTCTTCTAAAAGTGTGTTGCAAGTCTGGTGGACCACTTTTCATCCAGTTCTTATTGTTTTTAAGATATTACTGCACCATTAAAGATTGATGGAGAACACACATGTCACTCAAAAAGATTATAATGGTCTCACCCTCTGCAAAGTCGTTGAGGATGGGGTTTCTGAATATCTCTGTTTCTTGAGAGATATTTTCTCTTAAGAAATAAAATGGTGCAGGTTGTCAAAGTGTAAAGTAATATTTCTCTTTTGAAGTGATCTTTCTCTTTGTTCTGTGAAAGATTGCTATTAGATGGATGAGGCTGCACTTCAGAAGTCCTTTTAAATTTGTCATGTTCTGAGGTTGTTTGCTGCTCCATGGTATTCGGAGAAAGTAAAGTGCCCTTCATTCAGCTGGTTGTCTCATTTATGGTAGGAGGTAGTAGCGCGCTGTCACCAGTGGATTACCCGGTTAGCAGTTACATGCACTGTGGAGAAATGCCAGACAGACCACTGGAACATTATTTAACACAGTGCACAGTTGCAAACCCATTAAGATTTCAACTTAGATTCAACAGAGCAGAAGTTGTTAAACACATACAGTATGGCAAAATCTTACTGAAGCGACCATACAAGTCATAAATACTCATACTCCGCCCAAGTAAAACAGAAACAAGCAACACTTAGTGGGCCAGCCAGAGGCTTAGGGCCTGCACAGAATTATCCCTGAAAAAAAAAAAAAAAAAGTTACGTCTCCCTGGTAGTGGTGGCACAGGTTCGTTCTTTATGGATGAGTGTAGTTCTCTTCTTGAGTGTTTAGCAAAAGAGACTGGCCATCTATTGATATATAGTAAATAAAGTATTGGATTAATTCTGTCCTCTTGAAATCGTTTGTCAGTTTTTGGAACCGATTGATTTTAATTTTGAGAATAATGTGGTACCATCCAAGTTATTCTCAAAATGGTGGCCATACACTTGATTTGGTTTTGTTTTCCATGAGCTTGGGAATATAGTGAAGTTGGCACCCTTGGATGTGTATATCTGTGCTATCTTCTAGTGAACCAATGCATTCCTGAAGTTATAAATACTTGGATTTTTATCAGGATGGAACCATGGTGATGTATTTCCTGATGGAACAGAAAAGGCTCGACTGTCCTGCTCATTTGGTAGTGACTCATGTGGTGTCAGTTTCTATGACCTTCAATTCTGTCCTCTAATCACTATGAAGATCTTGATTTGTAATTTTCTTAATGACAGTATTTTATACTGTTGTGCATATCTCATAAATGTGCAGTGTCAATGTCGAATATTGCTTATTTGTGTCATGATTGAGCTATGTTGAGCCTGGCCTCAGACTCTACATAGCTATTTTTTATCCTGTCCTAAGGCCGGGCTCAGGAAGTAAAAGAACTCCTGAAGCCCTTTCCAGGTGTGTAGAGGTTCATTAAGTAGTTAAGATTTCTACTAGCAAGGTGGAATATTAGCTAGATAAAATTAAAGTATCATGGCTCTCAGTAGCTTCATTTGCCACTGAGAGCCTATCATTCTCCATGGCTGCATGCTCCTTTCCCCACTGGGTGTTTCTTGTTGGGTTTCAGGGTTTGTTCAGTTGAGTTGCATGTCTGCCTGTCTGTGTAGTCAGGGTAATGAGTACCTCACCAATGTGGGGGGGATATCTTCAGGCTTCCATTCTCGGGCAAAACTTTATGGCACTTTTTGTAATCTGACAGTATGCAAGGCCTGCACTGTCAATCTCTGAGCTCTGTAACCTGGCACTTGCCTTTTTTCAGTCAATTACCGAGGATGTGGATTCTAGGTATCTGGTGTTTCAATGGGTTTTCAACATGTACTGGGTTTTCCTGCATGTTGGTTTCCTGTGGTTTCAGCTTACCTTTGGCTTGTCTTTCACCCCTTTGCTCTGCATTCCTAGTGGCTTGGTTTTTGAGCTTGGGACTTATTCTTGTGGGTGTGCCTGGGGATTGGCCTTGACAGCTGAGTGGACAGCGCTTCTGATTTCGTAGTCCTGAGGTTCTGGGTTCGATCCTTGGTGGAGGCGGAAACAAAATGGTCAGTTTCTTTCACCCTGATGCCACTGTTACCTAGCGGTAAATAAGTACCTGGGAGTTAGACAGCTGCTATGGCCTGCTTCCTGGGGGGGTGTAGCAAAAAGGAAGCCTGGTTGAGGACCGGGCCGCGGGGACGCTAAGCCCCAAGATCATCTCAAGATAACCTCAAGATCGGTCCTGTGGTACTAGAGCCAGTGCACTAGAGAAATATAAAAGACTACCCAGAAAAGGATGTTTCATTACATTCAGTGCTTCATTTTGTCATAGTTATGATATACACTTCTATTAGATGCAATTGTTTAATAGAGGTAGTTTCATTGCTAAACTTTTCTCAGTCAATGTAAATGTAAAGTTTCTTGCATGAATGTTTATTTGTGATGTTGGTTACTATGCTTCATTATTTAGTTTTTATCCCAAGAAGGGTAATAGTTAGCCTTTTCTTTGGGTGCCTTTTACAGGCAGGAGGTCAAGATGGTGTATGGGCCCTACTACAATAAATCTTACAGGTTTTCCCAGCCACAACAGAATTAACTTGGAGTAAGGGGTTTGGTTTAAGGTACTGACAGCCTGCTAGTAAAATATTATTTGTTTTGAACTTGTAATTACTAAGTCATCAATACTTTGTTGAATGGAAGTCTTGGTTTTTTCTTCTGTATTTTGTTTGTGTCAACTTTTCTAACTAAGGTATCACTAATAATGTCTGCACATAATGACAAATTTTTACTGTTAGACAAGTACAGTTCAAACAGTTTGTACCCACCACTGCCATCCTCTTCAGTAAATTCTACAACAGAAAAGGCTGGCCGTGGGTACAGAAACTGTTTTGAAATATGTCTGAGGCAGTGAGGGTTTTGTTGTCACATGCTGACATACACATTTTAGGAAGCTTCATCCAGTTAGTGGCATAAAGTTTTTCACATATTTCACATGAATTAGCTTCACCTGTCATGTATTGTTTTGTCTTATAGTGGCTATTTTTGGAATTAGTTTCTTCATAAAGGTACTATTTCTCAACATTAAGTGTCTTTATGAATTATGAAATTTTAAGTTATTTTAAAAGCAATCTTCATTTCAAGGTGATATCAATAGCACCTCCAGTGATTTACTTCAGACATAAAACAATACATTACCATCATGCAGCATGATTCATTTTCACAGGGTGATGTTTTAGGGAGAAAACTTCCAGTTTAAGTTCTTGGGGCATCTCCGTTACATGACACTTAAAATATGTAGACCCATTTAAGCTTTGTACTTCACATTTGATGATCATATGGGTCTTATATCTGTCCTTTTCTTAACACCTGGTTCTCCTTTGCACTTAACTGCAAAGGGTGTTATCATTAGACTTGGCAGGAAATCTTTCAGATTGTCCTATGCATTTTAACATGATATAAACTGCTGTACACTCTTGTATTCTTTACAAAATGCTCTCTTCTGGTGTACAGATTCTGGACCCAACTTAATATCCCCCCCCCCCCACTGCAATCAAATTCATTATTATAAATCCTTTATGTACTTTGCTGTTACAAACTTCTTCCCACTTGTTTATCTCGCATGCATGCCTTGTTTAATTTGAACACTTTGAGTTAACACTCATAATTTTTTCATAAAAATTCTTGTATCATAGGACATGCAAATGGACTGAGGAATATCTATGGCCTTGCTAGGGTTTGAGTTTATTTTTGTATGACACTAACTAACTTTACTAACTGCATTGGCTTTTTGTAGCTGCACATTATAGATCGTTTCCTAACCGCTTTACAATTTTCATTTTAAATGCTATAATTTTTATGCTATAATTTTTTTTGTTAACATCTTGAGCTAACGAACATTATATTGTAGGTTAATAAACAGGATACTAATCCCTTGGCATAAATCTTTTATTGTAAAGCAATGAACTTTAACTTATTGCACTCAGAGTAAACTTTTGTGTTAGTTTTGTCTTCAAATTTTTAATACTGTAGATTTAAGGCTGAAAGAACACTATAAATTAACCTTCTTAGTATATTAACAATGTTTCAGTACTGTATTATACAAAGAAAAACTTGAATGCTTGTGCAAAATGTTTTATAACCATGTTATAACTATTTCTTTGTGAGAATACAAATTTCTGAATAGTGTACTATATTTCTATGAATTTAATTAAAGAGTAGGTACAGTACTTGTAGGCTTAGAAACAAAAAATGTATATTTGGAATTGTTGTAAAATTATGGAAAGAAAATTACATGCTCTTTCTCATGGCAACATAAAGTAATGTTATGTATTAAATATAACTACATCACACAAGTACAACTTGGCAATAAATTAGATGTACAGTATTTTAGTTGCAAAATACAACAAAAACAAAAATCCCTGCATAGATTTATTTATTTTCTCATTTACTTTAAAAAATTTCACATTTCAAATAAAAAATAACTCATTTCATATTTACCATTAATCTTTACAGTACTAATTTATGGGGACTGATTCTTGAACAAGACCTAACCGTTTGTCAGAGTTAGGTCGATTCCATTGGGTGATTTATTCTTTTTATCACCATCAACCAGCTGTTGCTGCCCAGCCCAAATTCCAATTCTGAATCCCAGGTGTTTGGATGAACATTAGAGGATGTTCCTCTAAACAATTTAATTTGTTTGTGCAATTTGCAAAATTCCTTGTATTGCTGTGAATCTTAGTTTTCTCAATTTGACCATAGTTGTGCATTTACAGCTTTGTAGAAAGTCTGTCTGCTAATCATCCTGAAAACTATCCTCAGAGGTGGATCTTCAGGTTATAAAACATGTCATATTTGCTTAGGGCTAGATCTGGGCTCTGGGATGAAGACGATTTGATCTTAAACCACTTTCCTGAATTGACACAGTGACATGTAATTTGTGGAGTAGTAGCAGCAGCACCTATTAGGCGAGCATTCTAAGTTGTTTCTTCTGGATATCACATGATTTCATTAGGTCAGCATATTATTCACCATTTTGTTTTATGCAGCAGGTAATCAGTCTAATAATCACTTTAGCATCCCAGACAGTCTAGATGATCTTGCTAGCATATGGTTGTCATGAATATTGGGTGCTTCCAATGCATAGGTTTCAGTTCAGTTTTGACTTGTGGTCCCAGTGATGAAGCAAAGTTACATTTCCCATTATCAGACAGGAAAGAAAGTTGGCTACATCAGCATTAGAGTTTTCAAATGCTCTTGACTTGTAGCCATGCTCTTGCATCAACCATCCATGAGTACTGAGGTTTTTAGGAACCCATTTTGCAGAAACTTCAGGAATTTGGATGATGTCACATTGTTATAAATATTGTACCAACCTTAGTGTTTCATAAATGTTTACTATACCCAGCCCACTATATCTGTCAGTCAACTTTGGCTAAAATTGCTTGATCCTTTGTCTCTTGTTTGAATCCCATCATCTTGTAGAACTTTTTCCTATCATCTAGAACTGAATCTCATTATATTGTAGAGTTTGTCAAATGGGATTTTCATCGATGAAGTCCTCATAGCCGAGCCCTACTAATTCTTGTACTAGTCTAGTCGCAATGTCTGCCACATATAGGTGATGAGGTCAGTAGCCTAGCATATACTTTCTCCTAATTGCTGATTATACACAAGGATGCAAATAGTTTCTTGTACTAGCAGAAATAAACATTTATATAAAATACTCGACTATATCAACTATACTCAAACTATATAAACACCAGTTTGTCACTGAGAAGAATTGCCATCTCGTTGGATTTTTTCTATTAATACCAATCTTCGTATTTTATTTGTAAATATTACTAAAAATACTATGAAATACTAACACTGGCAAATCTCTCAACTCCAGTAAACATCACTGGTTGCAATACACACTTTGCAGACTGGATTTTCTCACCCACTTCACTGAACATTAGTTCGGTGGAGTAAGTGATGTTCATGTTTCCTGAGTATGCAGAGTCAAAGTTTATAGGCCTGTGGAAAAGTTGATGGTCCTGGTTTACTTACACTGTTTTGGGGTCATCACCTTATCTTTGAAAAAATAAAATGTAAGTAACTGGATCTGAAAAAATCTTGGCTAAGAGAAAATAGCTTAACTACCAGGAGAATCAGACTAGTACCTGTGTAATGCACCCATGGAGCATTGGAAATATTAGGGTATAAATGATAACTCTCTTTAATGTGGCTCCAGTCGCATTTGTAAATAATTTTGTAGAATAAACTACTATGAGAAATAGGCATAACAATGTATTTTCCCCTTGTCTTGCCACAAAATTTTTTTTTACCCTGATGGAATCCTTTGCAATTACTTGTGCAGCATAGTGCTGTATCTGGGTTACCTGGTGACACACTAGCAATAATGTAAAATATGGCTGTACATGTTACATTATCTGCATTTGGTGGGGGGGGGGGAAGAATTTGAATAATGTACAAAGCATTCCCTTGTAGATTATGAACTGGTTCATGCCTCTAAAGCCACATTGGGGATACCAAGAGATACAACATTCATATGAGGATGTTTACACGATTGCAAATGCACTTCTGATTTAAGAATTGTGGGTTTGAATTTTCATTATGAACTCATGCATACTATGGGGGAAAAAAATATCTTTTGTGCATGTAGTCATAATATTTTCATGAAGAAAATATTTATTTTTTTTACTTGTTTTGGATTCTATGCTTCAAAGCTACAATCTATTGATGAATTTTAAAAATGCATGTAAAGTTTAAAAATTAAATGAAAGTTCCTGCTGTCAGTTTTACTTATAAAATGGACTCGTCTGTAAGTTTCATCTCGAAAGAAACACACACACAATAATTAGCATGCTGCTTTCCGAAGTTCATCACAGTAATGACACCCTTATATATTAATATAATGAGACATTAATTTATTTATCCTAATTTTATTACTCTTCCAGGAATGCCTGAACTAATGATACATGGTGTCTTCAGTTCATCCATCCCAACTGCCCAAGTCCAGTCATCAATTTTACATTTGTTCAATGTACTTTGTGTTTGTTGTAATATATACAATGAGTATTCTTGAAGGGGGTTTATTGATATACTTGTTTGTTGATATAAAGAAATGCATTCCTTTTGAAGGAATTTTTTTATTTTGTTTACAAGGATTTGAAATTCAGACTTGGCATAAAGTTATTCAATGAAGAGGTTACCTGGTGAACACATGCTTATTTGGTCACCTGGATAATGTGTGTATAGTTCTTAGTGAAATAATGTTCAACAAAGGATACATGATTCTAAATATGGTGTGTGTGGATGAACAAGCAAGATATCAGGTTTTATTTCTATGCTTGTCAGAGTTGACAGTTTCATTCCACAAATTTTTGATGTTATTTAGTGTGTACATCAATCATGCTTGTTATTAAATTGTGTGGTGTGTTGTAGGAGAGCGAAGAGGTGATATAAAGTCTCAATATTTTCATGTCTTTTATTGTACAGTGTACCTGGATTTCTTTGATAATGGAAAGCAAGATAAAGTATCTAGGCACAGGTGAAGTACAAAATTCTAAGGTTGATCGTTCAGACTACACTAAAAGAATTGAAAAAAATCAGTTGGGGAAAGATGCTCTGGTGGATAAAGGAGTACTTAAGCCATAAAGTGAGAGGGGGCTTCAGCTCAGTGGATCCCACTATATTTTTGCATGTAGGCATGATTTATTGCAACCACGTGTAAATCGGGGAACTTGCCTTGTGACATGTTGGAGAAGCAAGCTACATGTATGTCAGTATTAGCCAAAATAATTCCAAACATTATATCCAGGTCTTGTTTTTAAGCCATGATTGTTAGCAATATTCCTGTGAGCAAAGGGTGAAGTTTCATTACGGGCGCCTGACAGCCGAGTGGACAGCGCTTCGGATTCATAGTCCTGAGGTTCCGGGTTCGATCCACAGTGGAGGCAAGAGACAAATGGGATAATGTTTCTTTCACCCTGATGCCCCTGTTACCTAGCAGTAAATAGGTACCTGGGAGTTATAGCTGCTACGAGCTGCTTCCTTGGGGGTGTGTAACAAAAAGACCTGGTCGAGGACCCGTCCGTGGGGACGCTAAGCCCCGAAATCATCTCGAGTTAACCTCAAGATAACTTCAAGATAAGAGACATGCAGGGATTTAAAAAAAAAAAAAAAAATCTGGATTATAGGAAATTTCCTTAGCAGCCAAGGTCAGCATGACTATATGGATTTGAAGCATGGTTGCCATGGAATTACTATTTAACGTTTGAAATTAGTGGGTCAAAAGTAGAATCAATCGTGAATAATTTGCTTTTGGTTGTACTGTACCTGATTTTCTTTTTGAGAGCTAGTGATATACTTTACTGTCTCTAGTAGTTTCTACTTCCCTAAGTATATTACGATTGCTTCTGTATGTTGTGTATTACGCTTCAAAAATTAAGCAATCTTTAATAAACATTTGGTCTCTACATGAAAGACGTGTCAGTTCCAGGATTCAATGCTCCTGTCTCCAAATTAGATAAGCAGACAGCTTGTGGGAGGTGCACAATGTCATGCTATATTTGTAATGCAAAATCACATGAATAGGTTTAGTGTAAACATTCACAGAAAAAAATGAAACGGGTATATGCTGGCATTTGTAGATGATGAGTCATAGTAATATGGCTGAAGAAATGTTGACCAAACCACACTAGAAGATGAAGAGACGAAGACGTTTCGGTCTATCCTGGACCACTATGATGAGACGAGGGAGGCACGGGCATTAAGTAAGGCAGGAGGAGGAAATCTAAAGAGGAAGATAAGAGCATGGCAAAAGGTACGGAAGGGAAGGTGTAATAAAGGGTGTAAAAATAGGAGTAAGAATGGGAACGTAAGAAAAAGAAAGAGAAAAATGAAGAGCAGGCTTATGTTAGGTAATGTTTGTTGGACAGTTTAGAACATTTGAGTATGTACTGTGAAAGGGAAGAGTCAACAGTAACAAAGCCAGGACTCTGGTTCAGGTTGGGTAGGTTGTGTATCAGAGCCCATTTAACAAGACAGCATCTGTGAAAAGTAGAGGCAGGAAAGATTATTTTAGAAGAAGACCAATCAATAGGATAAATGGAATTCCTAACTTGACAGAAGAGCGCATTGTTTGTGCTTGCAGACTTAGATTTAAGGAACACACAAAAAAAAAAGTTATTTAGTGTACGGCCAGTTTCACCAAAATATTGGAGAAGACAAGACGAACAGAAAATAAAAGAGTAGACATCAGCAGCATTAGAAGCAGGGGCAGCACTGAACTAGATTGCTATGAAGAGTGTTAGTTTGTCGAAAGGCGAGCTTTATGTCAAGAGGAGGAAGGGTATTAGAGTTTTGAGTTTAGATATGAAGGGAAGGCCGAGCATAGTACTAAGTGTTGGAAGCAGGTTTAGGATGAAAGAAATTTTGTTTAGAAATTTAGGATGAAAGAAATTTTGGCATTTTGTTAAATGTAAAGTGACTGACCGTCTGCATCACTACTTCGAGAAGATATTTCTGGTTTTGACACCTACATTTCTTTTACTGGTCATCCGTGAGGTGCGGGAAAGTAAGAAAGAAAATTACTGCTGGCACTAAACTTTTTTTGTGTAGCATTGGATGCCTATACAAGTGTAAAATAAAATATTAAAATACTTCCCTTATCATGCCTCAAAGAACTGCTTATTTTGTTCAGTAATGGTAACAGCTGAAAATAGTATTTTTAAGAGCAATTTATTAAACAAAGTTCTTAGTACAGTAGTATAAAATTATATTCACATTCAAAGTAGGTTTGTTACTTTAAGGGAACCATTACAGGGGGAGGAATTGATAATGGAATTTAAACACACTTTATTCAGTCAAAGTAATCTTCAATGTCGATATCTGGGTTAAGTAAGTCTTCACCATACTCAGAGAGATCCATTTGATTGAGAATGAGGTTCTCGAAGGTCTCTTCCATATTTGTTTCGCCAATCAATACTGCTCCTTGCATACGACCATCAACCATTATGCATTTTATATATTCCATTCCTGAAAAATAATCCTCTGCTTATATCTAAATCATGACTACAAAAAACTGATACTGTACTGTACACGTAAACGTCAAAATGAAACGCGTACTTGGTATATAATCCAACACTTGCTGTACCTCATTTTTAGCAAGTAATTAGATATCGAAAGGTGCCAAGCTCAGAAGACTATACAGCACACTCCCAGACTTTAAGTTTCATGACATGCAGTAATTCAGAAGGCCAATACTGTTTAGTGCAGAAAGACAAGTTCAGGAATCCAATAACTTTGTCATCTCAAATTTATTGACAGACGCATGATTCAAAGGAACATTGGGAAAGCAAAATTACAGATCAAAAGTTTTATATGATCACATATGTGGAGTATCCTGATAAAACATGATATTCTACAAGGAGATAGACTTTTAGTGGAACAATGCAGTTCCGACAGGTGCAGGTCTCTGTTTCATTAGTGTGAGAGTTAATTGTATGTGGTTGTTATGAAGCCTAGCTAGAGAAGTTCCCACACTTGCTGCTTTGTTGGGAGGAAGAAGGCCACAGGAATAGGTCACACTGTTATTGAAAATAGCTGACCATCTATCCAACTAATTCAGATTGAATTATGAACAACAGTAGAAATCAGAGTAAGGAATTTATTTCTGGGAGATAGAAAAGACACACATGACCTCTTTGGCAGTGGCATTGCAAAAATTATTTGAAGCAACACTAATATGGATGGGAACCCAGCAAAATTCAATCATCTTATTTATCTAAGGGTCCTTGATGGGAACAGAAAGCCAGTGACTTGTCAAAGCTCCTCACCCTCCCACTATTCATGAGGATTTATAACTTTGGCGAGTAGGCAATTCCATGGATTTATTACCCACAGGTACAAAAGCATTTCCTCTTTCCTGTCTTATATTACGGCTTGTTGAGTTTGAAACTATTTTCCCTTGTGTGAGCTAATCCAGACCTGCTCAGCTCTGCTTTGCTTTCCATTTTCTTGGAGGGAAACCCTGCTCTGTTTTCTTGAGGGGATGATTACGATATCAAAAAGCTTGATCTATATGCCAGTGTCACTGACCATAGATATTTAAGACAACAAGAAATCAGGATGAAGTAAATGAATGAAATGTGTACAATACATGGACTAGAACAATAACATTATTCAAAAGCAATAATAGAGACCATGGGCGACCTGTATTTTAAGAAAGCGTGCGTAAGGTTCCACAGTGACGGGACACCACGAGCGTAGCTCTCATCCTGTAACTACACTTAGGTAATTACAGTGGCTCCCAGAACTGAAGGGTAAGAGCTACGAGGAAAGGTTAGAAGCATTAAATATGCCAAAACTAGAAGACAGAAGAAAAAGAGGTGATATGATCACTACATACAAAATAGTAACAGGAATTGATAAAATCGACAGGAAAGATTTCCTGAGACCTGGAACTTCAAGAACAAGAGGTCATAGATATAAACTGGCTAAACACAGATGCCGAAGAAATATAAGAAAATTCACTTTCGCAAACAGAGTGGTAGACGGTTGGAACAAGTTGGGGAGAAGGTGGTGGAGGCCAAGACCGTCAGTAGTTTCAAAGCGTTATATGACAAAGAGTGCTGGGAAGACGGGACACCACGAGCGTAGCTCTCATCCTGTAACTACACTTAGGTAATTACACTTAGGTAATTACAATGTTCTTTTTTTGGAAATTATAACTTACGAGAAGTAAGGGGCACACTTATGAATGAAGAACTTTCTCTTAAATTATTATGAATGAAGAACTTTCTCTTAAATTAATTAGACCCACAGTATGAGAAGTCTCAGAGTGAAGAAGTGCCAAGTGAGACCCTGCACAGATCAGTGCTGCCATCTAGTATTTTACACACATCTGCAAACTATTTTTATATTTTAGTACAGTACTGAAATATAGCCTTACCTTTAGTATACCTCAAGAGAATTTCATATTTGCGTTCTAGTCCTTGGCCATTAAAGAGGCCGAGAAGGATGACCTTGTGGCCAAAAAATTTGGTAGCATGAGAAAACAGCTCAAAACAAAAATCCATGTAAATTTCTTCCTGGACAAGTGATGACCACATACATTTAGCAGCATATGATCCCATTTGACGTGCTTGAGTCCAGAGCCGCATCTGAAAGTGCAGTAATCAATTACATATTTGCAATTTCACTGTAAATTAAACAAAATTTACAAAGTACAGTATTTAGGACTTTTTTTCTTGATATTAACGATCATGGACATATTGTATCTAAGATTGAGTTTTTTATTATACTGTATGAGCTTGGTTATCCAAAGCCCAATGAACCAGAAGTTTAGGTTATCTGACCAAAACTAAGTCTGGATAAAAATTTACCATATCTGGATAACCAGAGATTTGACTGGTTAATGCAGACTGACACAGTTCAAGTCCCAAGTCAAGCCCAAGCACAAGCCATTTTTGTAGCAAAGGCATGCTACAAAATTACTTCCAGAACTGAAAACCAAGAGTTATGAAGAGAGACTAGAGGCATTCAATATGCCAAAGCTAGAAGGTAGAAGAGAAAAAAAAGGAGGTGATTTTATCACCACTTACAAAATAATAATGGGAATTGACGAAATTGACAAAGAGGCATTCCTGACACCGGCAACCTCAAGAACAAGAGTCATAGATTCAAGCTAAGGAAACAAAGGTGCTGAAAAAAATTAGAACATTCTCTTTTACGATCAGAGTTGTGGATGGTGGGAACAAGTTAAGCAAGAAAGTTGTGGAGGCCAAAACCGTCAATAGTTTCAAAGCGTTATATGGTAGAGTCCTGGGAAGACGGGACACTGAGCTCATCCTATAACTATACTTCGATAATTACACACATGTAATATGTATTTACTGACCTGAAACCAATGTGGGGCCAGATGCCAATCAGGTGTGCAAACATCTCCTGCTGCATACACATTTTTTTCAGATGTTCTCATTTTGTCATCAACCAGGAAGCCACCATCCTCTCCAACTTTAAAGTTGTTTCCTTAAATGAGCAGTATAAAACAGTTACAGTAAAACTACAAAAATCTTGAGCTCCATATGTAATTTTCCAGTTTATCTACAAAGGTCACTTTATGAGGCATGCATGAACCAGAAAATTCTGCAGTGTACTTTAATTAGTTTGGTTTCCAATTTTTGGAAATAGGAACCTGACTAGCTTATTGACGTCTCCCCAGCCAATGTCTAACCACTGCCAAAGATATGACTCACAATAATCAACTAATTATCAATTAATCATTATTAAAAAACTGTATTTCTATACAAATTTCAAAATATAAATTGTAAGCTTCAACCTTAGTTTTTTGGAAGGGATGTTTGTGTGGTGCTGTCTCTATGCCCCTCATCTGGTACATATCAATAAGCAATAACAATACAGAAGCATGTGTTAATAAACATCAATTACCTTCTAAAAAAGCAGAGATATTGGGTGTAACGCCAATAGCTGACACAATGAAGTCACAGCCATATATTTTTCCATTTGTTAGCTCCACATAGACAGGCCATTCTTCTGTATGATTAGAAAAAAGAGCACAGTACATTAATAAATTATCCTTCAAATTAAATATCCACAAATGAGTATGTATTGGACACAATTTAAACAGTCTGGAATAATAAATCATGTGTTGAATGTAATGAAATGCTCTTTTCTGGTAGGCTCTCAGTAGTACTGCCAGTATCCAGGTGCTTATGTATGAGTACTGCAAGGGCTAAAACTCATGCTTAGCCTCCTCCAAAACTTTGGGTTAAATCGTCTTCTAGACTTGTTGCCCTCTTTTGATAATTACTTCTTATTACTCCTCCAAAACCTGCGCTGAACTACCATAAGTCAGGGTCAAAATCTGCCTCTCTAAATACGTCCGCTTCCTAACAGTCGGCTTTACTTTTGTTGGCATTTGGTGTCGACTCAAGAGGTAACAGAAAAGGTACCCAACATCCTCAAAGGAGATACAGTATCTCTAGTGGACATCCTTTAAATAAAGATAAAGCAGACTGGGAATTTAGAGACTTAAAAAAGACAAGGCACCACATTGATGCTAATACTGTACTAAAATATGGGATCCCCTGTACAGAGATAAAATCTCTAATTTAGACCATTTTACTAACTTAAAGCCAATGTCCACTTACCCTAACCCTCTAGTGACCTAGTTAATGTGGCTGTCACCTAGCAGTAGTCATGGTATTTGGTTTGTGGATGCTTCACTAGTTCAGAATGATTCTTAGCAATTTAAGTGTTGCCAAGAATCATTTGAAGGAGATAAGAATATTTGAAATGCTTGTGTGTCATTAGCTCTATCTTTTGCTAGAGCATTTTAAATTTTCCGAGCTAATCAATGCTTCCAGAGGGTTGGAAAACTTTATTAATACTAGTTGAAGAAAGTTGGAAGAAGGGCTAATTAAAGATAAAGGTGAGAGTTTCAGACATCATCTGACAGAAACACTGTTATACGTTTAACTTTCCCAGGTTCTTGTTATTGATTTTCATGTTAGTAAACATTCTACTTCATTCTTTGGGGGTAAATTATTGTGGATGCATCAATTGTGTATAAAAACACAGATAGATGAACACATGAGAAGGGTGAGCATCCATGAGGACTGGTAGGAGCCATTTTTTGTATTGTTTTTTTTAATGCAACTTGCTACTCTTGCTATCATTTATATGTACAACTTTCTCCAAAGCCTTTATGGATGTTCAAGTTATTAAACACCACATTTCTTCCAATTTTGACTGTATCGAAGGTGCTTAGCTTAGATAGGTTTACTACATAGTATTTGGTTAGATTATGTAAGGTTATTTTTTTCTGACGAGTGGCTGCTATTTGATGACACCAAATACTAACTGAAACATATTTGGTATTTTCATCCATTTACAAGCAGTGTGATGCCAAACTGATACTCATAACCTAATTTTTTCTGTTACTGATTAAACTGAGAATTTGGTATATAGATAACTGGATATTTTAAGATCTCTTGTATGCTTTCCTTTGTTCTCTACCCCTTTATCAGTGGCCAACACATTTTGCATGAATACTTGTCCTCACAGAACACAAAATCACCCGGAAGTCTAGTATTTTTACAATGCCCAGGTGTTAGTTGTGCTAAGGCTAAAAGAGACCTATTGAGGGGTTCTAGCTCAGAAAAGCAACATACTGAGAACAATATACTGTAACAAATTACAGTACAGGACCTTTAACTCATTACATTCACAGTACTTACCCTCCTCAGAATTCAAGTCTGTTATTGTTCTTCCAGATTGCTTGACATCTACTGGTTCTAGTATCTTCTTAATCTCAACTTCAGTCTCTATGGTAACCCTGCGCTGGCTATCACCTTTCAATTCAAGTCCTGTGTGCCAGTCTGGTCCAAGAGCTCCTCCTAGTACTGCTGTTCCATCCTTTTAAACAGTACATAATACATAAATAAGCTACTCCAACTATTTTAATCTCTGCCAGTCTTGCCACAGTTTCTGCCAGTGTATTATTTTGGCTTGTATAGACTTCCGTTACTGCTTTTAGCTGCATCCCATCCATAATGAGCAAAAAGAGTGCACTGTGTTGGAAATGAGTGGGTGTGGAAAGTGCCAATGGATGTAGACAGCAGCAGTGGGGATGAGACAGCAAGTGTGGAAAGTGGTATCAGATCTAAGTAATCTCAGCATAAATGAAGAAATATAATGAAATTAACATAATACATAAGATATATAAAAAAAAACACAAAGTTAGTGAATATAGAACAAATTCCTCATGGTATGGGAACGAGGGAAGGGGTGGCTGGGATGGGTTATTGAGTTGCTGACTTAATCAGCATGAATCTCATCTCTACACAGGTACAAAAGAGACACTGTATATATTTCCTATATATGCTGTACATTATATATAGTGTTAGTTCAATTAAAAATTCATATTTGTTTGTGCTTAAGCTTAAAAAATTGATACATTATGGTTGAAAACAAACTTTTTGCACAAAATGGAAAAAAGGTGACAAATTTGCTACACTTAAATAACTTGTAAAGAAAGATATTTAGGGGTGATTCTGGATGGTACACTGTCACCAGAGGATCACGTCAAAGGTGTTGTGAGGAGGAGCCTAATCTATGCTACCAAATTTTAGTATGTTTAAATATACAGTATATATATGGATGGAGAAATATTAAGAAACAGTTCATAACATTTGTGAGCATTAAAATGTACTACACTTAGGTACCTGGAATTACAGTACTGTATATAACTATAATTACATTTAGGTAATTACTAACTCATCCATTTACCAAGTTTTTTTGTAAAGAACACAGCAGGTAAATGTAGGCAAGGAGAATATAAAACTGAAGAGAGCGAGGTAAAATTGAGCTGAAAAGTGAGTGAAAAATTCAGTAATGCGGAGAGAAAAAAAAGAAGGAAGGATGAAGATTTTGTCAAGTATCCAATTCAATTAAAATAATGATGTCATTAAAGATGTATAAAATATCTGAAAGGAGATGGTGAAAACCAGAAGGAGGGTGTTGAAGATGCAGCTGTCAAAACGTAAGATATTACAGAAGGAAAATAAAGTTTAAAAATTTACAGGACTGCCTAGATCTCTCAGCTGATGGTTCTTGATACAAGACTTTTCCTTATCCACAGTGTACTTCGTTCTCTTTACTATATTACTCTTGGGTTTATCCTTATCTAGTTCTGGTCGAAGAAATTCTGCAGCCCCTGCATCGATGAAGTTTGCTGTCGTGTACTTGTCTTTGATTACCCAGACAATCTGAATTCCTGAAAGGATAAACAAAATGCGATAAAAAAAATTGTACAAGCAACTGAATTTATCATTAAAACTATCTCAAGAATTTTAGTAACTTTCAAAAGCCTTCAAAACTGTATTAGAATTTTAATCTTAACTCCTTCAATGTATTCAGGATATTTATTTCTCCAGTCATTGTACTAAAGATCTGTAACTTTGTAATTATCATGGGCTATGATATCCTTGCAGGGTCATATAGGGTACAGTACTAAGAGCACAAAAGAAAATATATGATGAAATGAACATAGGGTTTTTAGGAGTGTTCACTAGCTCAAAATTTACATTTGCAGTGTTGTCACACTCATGACTGCCAGTGGCAACTCAAGACACCTAACAACCAATCACAATTTCCTGCTTGACACACATCTCCACCTACAAGGAGCAGCACCTTGCCCAGCCTCATGTATCCATTAAAATCTCATATACATCTGGCAAGCTAAAGATCACCGGCCATAAAAAAATGGAGAGGGAAAGGACAGAGTGTGAGCAGCAGTAACGAGCATTTAAAATGCTCAATGAGTATATTTTCTGAGCTCGTCATTCTGCCATTTTCATTGCTGTAAAATCTAATAGATATTATTACACACTAAGGAAAGAAAGAAATTATAAAGGATTTCAGCTATCTCATTTAAGGAATGAAGAGCTGAAAAGATTAATGCAAAATCCTAAGAAAACTGAATTGCTAATAAGGATGAGATGATGTTTAGCATCATGTACTTTACTCAAAATAATGATATCCAGAGCATCATGATCATGGGCATAAAATTAGACAAGTAACCATTCAAGACAATGAATTTCTACAGAGCTCTCAAATCAACTTCACAATGTTCCTAAGACAATTCTCTTCGGCTTCAAAAGGATGTCTAGGACCAGAGCTGCTTAAAGGTTTCAGTTTTTAGTATTAGGCTTACCAATCTCAAATATGTAAGTTGACACAGAGCTTGAAATGATCAAAATGGGCTGCCTTCTGTGTCTTATGCTAGATGGGAAAGAAACCATGGTTGGGTAGCCTAGAGCAGAGCCAAAGGAATAACCCAACCCTCAAAACCTGGGAAGGGAGGGAAGATAACCCTAGCTGGGGAAGGAAAACAAGTTAGCCATCAGGAAAGATAGCCCTGACATTACAGCTACAGCAAACTGTAAACACTGGGCACACTTAAGGTGGGTGGCACAAGACACACATGAAGCAATAAAAGGAACACAGAGTAATGGCCCACACAGAACTAAAAGCTCCAGGGACAGCCAACATCACTTATCTGAAAGCTGATAGTGGGCTACATCAGGCAAGCAACCCTTTCCCCTTTTCCCCTTTACCAGTCACATTACTTCTGAATGAGGTAGCTGGTTGGCCAAAACCTTGGATCACCTGGGCTGCCATCTGGTGGCGGGCTGGTGAATCTCAGCAGTGATTTTCCTGAAGTAATGATTATTTGCACTGTATTCATCTGGGTTAAAATTTATTTGAAGCAGTTGATTGTTTTGGTGAAACTTTTGCCTTCTGGCCTTCTGCCTCTGTTGTGGGTTGATTTCTGATCCCCAGGCTTCATACATCTTTTTAAGAGGGAACAAGACTTTTGGTCCTAATTTGCAGTATATTCTTGTGGGTCTCAGAGGTATGGTGTTTTCCTAAGATTATGTTATTCCAGGTTGTAGCTTCAGAGAGCAAATAAGGGAGCCCAACAGAAACCAATAAAAAGAATTAAATTAACCAAATACACATAACATTCATAGACTATGAAATTAAATTACCTGTGATTTCATACACCATTTCAGTAGCAATACCGCCATTTCCTGCAATGAGTATTCTTTTTGCCTTTTGAATACGTGACTGAAACTGTTGTGCTGATTGTACATCACGTATCCAAACAATGTGTGGGCTATTTTCTATCAATTTTGGACTAGCTCCAGAGCAGATACACAACAGTCTATAGAAGCAACATCTACCCATAGATGTGTAGATATACTGCAAAGAACATTTGACACTTATTAGTTTAGACATATACAAAAACTGTACACATACCTATGGTATTACTTTTAAATAAGTTATTAAATTGCATCTCTTAAATTATTAAATACAAATACACCACCATTAGCATATCGGCTAACTTTTACTTGAAGGTAACTGGTAGTAGACACCAAATTTTTACCACTTGGCAGCACATAACTTGTTACAATAGTTCAGTCAAATAATTCATGAACCATTTACTGTACTGCAAATGCAAATCTCTTCAGCTTTAAATAAAATGTATAGATCATCTCCATGTTTAGATGTTTTAAATTAAAACATTTAAATTTTTAATTTCTCTTACCTGTTTCTTAGAATCAAGACGAACAACAGTGTCATTTACAACTGTCACACCAGGGCAGTGACTTTCAAGTTCCTCTGCTGGTCGTTCTTCCACATCAAAAAAATCCAAAGTTTTGGTCAGAGGCATGACATTTGTAACAGCCTTAATAACTGATGTGGCAGAAATGACCAAAATTGTAATTTCAGGATGCAAGATGTGCAGCTGTAAAGATGTAATATATATTACTACCATATTCATTTAAATTTCTATAATTATTCTCACAGATAGAAAAGTAGTATAGAGAAAGGCAGCCTAAACTACAAAAATTAACACTAAACAAAAATCGAACAGTTTATCTGCAATTATAACTAGGCACTGAGTGTACTGAACAGTATAATGAAAAGCTTCTTTTATGAGTAGAACACTCAGTTGCTTCTGTATTCAGCACATGTAGATCTAACACCTGAAACTTACGTGTTCAGCACAGGTAACTCCTGCTATGCCTCCACCCACAATAACGTAAGTGTATTCTTTTATTTCAGCTTCCTCCATTGCATCTCTTCATATACAAGATACTGCTCTCCTAATAAAAATAAAATAGAAAATCTTATAAATTATAGGAAAATATACAATTTTATTTGAAATAATAAAATGCATATTTATACATACATGCTTTATCATTACCCACTTTCAAAGGGTGAGGAGGCAGCATCCTGCAGAAAGAGAAACAGATTGTGCTGTAATATAGTCAAAGGTTATGGATATTAAATAATAGAATATTAAAAATATCACTTATCAACTCATTGCAGCATCCACAACATATAGTGTGGGCGTCACCAGCAAGCAGGAGTCATTCATTCGAAGACAGAAGAGATGGGTAGGGAGTCGAGTATGATCTACACGTAAACGTGTAAGGTAAACAGAGAATCCTGGTGTAATGACAGGATATGGACTTGGAGATGCATCAGAATGATGGTTTGCCATCCGTGATGTCTGAAGTAGAGGGCCTAATTTGGGTTGCCAAAGAGCAGAACGAGCTTTCATGTTGGTCTAGAGGGAGGGTTGTTAGATGTTAATAAATGTGCTTTAGCAGTCGCCTCATCTTTGATTTCATTTCCCCTGGGGACCCACTGAAGGTAAAAATGCCAACCTGGTTCCTGGCGGTCCGTCTAATTACCACAAGCTACACAAGCTTCAGAAAGCTTCCTGGTAATACGTTAGTAATGAATAAGTATGATATATTTACTCATTATAATGTTGGTGCTGAATGTACAACATGAAAAAACATAATTTTAATCTGAAAAAGTATATTTTTATAACAAAATTAGACGAAAATAAAAAGCTGGTGACGCCAAATCAAGTCGACGATCCAAGCTTTGGTTAGGTTAGGTTAGGTTTTGTTTGGTTCAGTTAGGTTAGGTTAGGTTAGGTTAGGTTAGGATAGGTTAGGTTACGTCAGCCTAACCTAACATATCATATTTATTCATTACTAACGTATTGCCAGGAAGCTTTCTGAAGCTTGTGTAGCTTGTGGTAGCTTGTGGTAATTAGACGGACCCGTTCCTGGTAATATCTAAGGAACTCCGTTTAGATATTACTGACGAGTTGGCGGAAGTTTTTTGGTGTACAAGAGAAAGCGAGATGAGCAGTCATGGAGTCTACAAACACCACCACATCTTAGGGGATGAGTTACCCGTCATGTAATTATAAGAGTCGTATGCTACAATAGTCTCCGTAGCGACGGGACTCTTCTTCATAGTAGAAGCAGTTTGCATGAAGGATTTGTCCTCCCGATGACTTTACCAGTACAGATTTTGGGAGAGGCGTTTATGTTAAGGATGATAAGTTCCAAAAGTGGTTATTGCGTTGTGCTGTAGACAGAGGAGCGGCGACTAAAACAGAGGTGTAAGTTAGAGGGAGACTTCTTCTTCTTCTTCTTGAGAATAGGTGCAGTGAGGGAGACTTGCCGCACCGTAGGGCGGTGTGTTGTGTTTATGGCGTCAGCTGATCCATGGTGTTGCCACCAGGCATTTGTTTAGTGTGTTATCAGATTCTCGCTCAGTGTTGCCAAATCCATATTGCGGAAAGTAGCGAGCTGACGGTCTAAAAGTAGCGAATTTGTAATAAGAGTAGCCCAATTTTTTTTAGTGACTGATACTGGTTTCAAAGTAATATTTTGATATATAGATTACACTACACGATATTAATTGTTTTATTAAGATTATTTCTGCACACACACTATATATATATATATATATATATATATATATATATATATATATATATATATATATATATATATATATATATATATATATATATATATATATATATATGCGGAAAATCCACAGAGAAATGTGAAAGGAAGTGAACGTTTCGACCTGATTAAAGCCGTTGTCAACACCAGATGAGGGAGGGTACAGGCCATGCAACACTTAATTGGAACCTGACCAAACCATCTCTAGGGAAAGAATTCAATTCTTTCCATTTCTAGCATAGTATGTACTAGCTTTGTCTAGAAGTCCAACATTCTGCTTGTAACTTTTTGAATGTATTTACTTTTACTTGAATAAACATTATTATTATTATTATTATTATTATTATTATTATTATTATTATTATTATTATTATTATTATTATTATTATTATTATTATTATATAGATATTAAATGTGAGCTGACGTGCTAGCTTATAGCGCACGTACAGCTTATACTGTTGTATATCTTATTGTTATTTTTTTTGAGATATATACAAGAGTTGTTACATTCTTGTACAGCCACTAGTACGCATAGCGTTTCGGGCAGGTCCCTGGAATACGATCCCCGCCGCGAAGAATCGTTTTTTCATCCAAGTACACATTTTACTGTTGCGTTAAACAGAGGCTACAGTTAAGGAATTGCGCCCAGTAAATCCTCCCCGGAAGTATCCAAAATTTGCTTACTGTCGGTAATGCATGCACATGACTGTAAAGCTGCCGCCCAGTTGGGTGGGTGTGCAGCAAGACTAGTAACTGTGTGACTCACTATAGATGTAAAGTGCCTTGTATAGTGACTGTTGTGAGCCTCTTGTAATGTCACTTGTGACACCTCTTTGTGTCATTTGTGACACCTCTTTGTGTCACTTATGACACAGAGATTCTTGATATGTGTATTTGTGTGGGTGATTAGATATGTATGTGTATACGTATATATATATGTACATGTATGTATGAGGGTGTGTACATGTGTATACAACATTGATAATTTTGTAACTAGCGTCAAACATTGTTATTTGCTTAGCTAAACGAACTAGAGGGAACATAATCGGTTCCTGAACCGATTATGTGCCTCTGTATCCTTTACACCACCGCCCACGGGATGGGTATGGGGTGCATAATAAAGAAAGAAATTGAATTGGCCAGGATACGAACCCATGACATAGCGCTTGCGGAACGCCAGGCGAATGTCTTACCACTACACCACGGAGACTGATATCTGACTGATATGTTATCTATCAGCGAGGGTTTATTTCTTATTACAGAACGAATAGACTCAAGATGGTGCAAACAACACAACTGCAATAATCCATTGGATTATTTGCAATGTTTGCAACTAGACCGTAGTTGCACACTTCATTGATTTTTTGCCGCCATAGGTGGATAGTTCATTAAGCTTCCCCAATTCAACCAGCGAGTGGTAGTTTATCCCTTGTGTTTGTGAGAATTACCCACACTTAATGTAGATTCTTCCCTCCTATTCCAAATAACTGGGGATCAAGCCCCAAGGTTTATTGAGAGCATAATCGGTCTAGAACTCGGTTAATTGCTCCCAGTGTTAATGGTCTGGTGGTGGCGGCGTAAGGCGATTCTAGAGTTTGCTAGGGGTCTAGTTCCACGTTGTAAAGGCTGTAGAATCTTAGCCGGTCAAATGGCTTAAGACCACGTGGCATGGGATTCGGCTTAGATTAGTAGCACTGGAGTCCCTTGGATTGACGAGAAATAAATAAGAATAAGGGTAGAGGTAAGGGGTAAAGAACGGAGAGAGAGTTGATACCCCCCACCCCCATGTTACACCCTAGAAACCAGCCATGGAGGCCTAGCAAACAAACCTGGAGCACTAGTACACACAAAAAAAAAACAGGAGCACAACCACGCACGAACCGGAGCCCGACCATGCACAACCCAAAGCCCAACAAATCACACCCCCGGAGTTATGTAACTGGAGCCCGAACCAGTTGTGTAACCAGACCCCGACCAGTTGGGTAACCGCAAGCCTAGCATGAACGAACCAAACAAACAACCTCTGAAACACAACCATGCACGAACCGAAGCCCAACCATGCACAACCTGAAGCCCAATTAAGTGACACCCCCGGAGCCCGACCAGTTATTTAACCGGAGCTCGACCAGTTATTTAACCGGAGCCCGACCAGTTGTGTAACCGAAGCCCGACCAGTTGTGTAACCGGACCCCAATCAGTTGTGTAATCAGACCCTGACCAGTTGTGTAACCGCATGCCTAGCATTTACAAACCAAACAACCTCTGAAGCACAACCATGCATGAACCGAAGCCCGACCATGCACAACCCAAAGCCCAAATGACACCCCCGGAGCCCGACCAGTTATGTAACCAGAGCCCGACCAGTTATTTAACCGGAGCCCGACCAGTTGTGTAACCGAAGCCCGACCAGTTGTGTAACCGGACCTCGACCATTTGTGTAACTGAACCCCCACCAGTTGTGTAACCGCATGCCTAGCAAGTATACATAAAAATTCATAGATAATACACATCTCATCTAACCCCCCCAAGCTAAACAGCCCCAGAGCCCAACCAAATTCCATTCCTAGCTCGACCAAACAAAAATCTCCTTAGCCCTACCTAAAACCCTCCACTTGCCCTAGAAACCAACCATGGAATCCTAGCAAACAAACCTGGAGCACTAGTACACAAACAAAACCTGGAGCACACCTATGCACGACCTGGAGCCCGACCATGCACAACCCAAAACCCAACAAATCACACCCCTGGAGTTATGTAACCGGAGCCCGAAGCAGTTGTGTAACCAGACCGCGACCAGTTGTGTAACCGCATGCCTAGCATGAACGAACCAAACAAACAATTCAAAACAAACAACATCTGAAGCACAACCATGCATGAACTTAAGCCCGACCATGCACAACCCAAAGCCCGACCAGTTGTGTAACCGGAGCCCGACCAGTTATGTAAGCAGAGCCCGGCCAGTCGAGACTGCTCTGTGGCGTTATCTTGAGATAATTATTTTTAATTATCATAGTGGAATGGTATATGTATGTATAACGTGTATAGTGGCGTAGTGGAATTTTTAATTTTGAAACCTGACTAACCTAGCTCAACCCAAATCAAACCAATCTAATCCAACCGAGGAAATACTGCGGACCTGGAGATTCGGTCCGTACAACGTGCAGCGCAGGAGCAGAGTCAGGTGGGGCCTCGCGCCGCTGCCTCCCCAGCCGAACGTTCACTCTACTGCACGGGCCTCCGGGCTACCACCGGGTTACTGCTACGCTTTCCACGCAACCGGGACAGGCTGCTCCGTCCCCTCCTGCACCTTCAAGCACTCTGCCGCGCTGCCACAAGTGACGTCCTGCCTACTGCCCGTGCCCCCAGGCCAAGCCTCGAGTCGCCGCCGCCAAGGAGAATCATTCCCGTCGCCCCACTCAGGACAAGAGCAGGAAGAAAGACACGTCACAACGCCAGTGGACGCAGACGCGCTTGATGCTTTTCCTAGTACCTATGCTAGACAGGGAACTGAGCCTGGGGCGCATAACGGGCCCCTTCGAGGTCCCCCCATTTGAGAACTTCAAGTGTTCTCCTATAGCCCTGAGAGAAAAGTCTACGCCGGGAAAATACAGGCTACTCCACATCCTCGGCTACCCCTATACCGCCGAGAGCGTCAACGCCAACATCCTGCGGGAGACGACAACTGGGACCTTAGTAGTCAGACGCTCGCCGGGGGCGCACTTGGCAAAAATGTGATATAGCAGAGGCTTTACGGATCGTCCCGGTCAACCCCAGCGACTACCACCTACTCGGCTTCGCCCACGGAGGGCGGTACTACTATGGAAAAATGCTCAGCATGGGGGCGGCACATTCCTGCAGGATCTTCGAGACGTTCTCCGACGCCCTGCAATGGATCCTCGTGGAGAAGTTCGGCGTGCGGGATGCCGTGAAGGTGCTGGACGATTTCACCTGCGTGAGTTCTACCTACGAGTGCTTGCGGAGCTTGCGGGTGTTCATTGCCCTCTGTGAGCGCCTAGGCGTTTCCCTGGCCCCCCACAAGACTGCGGGCCCCCGCCCCTGCCTCACCTTCCTTGGACTTGAAATCGACGCCCGACGTATGGAGACAAGGCTGCCGGACGACAAGAGGACGAAGTACATGACCGCAGTGGAAGATGCTCTGCGGGCCGAGAGCCTTCCCCTGCGGGACCTGCAGGGGATTATCGGCAAACTGCAATTCGCCACGACAGTCATACCGGGGACCTGCTACCGAGCGCTCTTCTCCCTCGCCTTCTAAGCCTGCCTCCGGCTAGGGGAGGTGACCTATACGGGGAAGGGGCAACCCACACTACGCTTGGACCAGTTAACGTTATTGCGGACGGGGCTCGACATCGCGTTTGCCTCCTACAAGCACAGTGCAGGGCGTACCCCCACTTTAACCCTGAGTGCAGACCCCTACAGCAAGTACTGCCCGGTACGTACCATGGCGAACTACTTAAGACAACGGGGCTTGGGACCAGGACCTATCTTCCTGGGCGAATCGGGCTTCCCGGTCACCAGACAAGATTTCACATGGGTGCTCTGTGCCGCCGTTCGAGCACTAGGCCTGCCTCCAAACGATTACGCTCCGCACTCCTCCAGAATCGGCAGGGCCACTCGGATGTCCAAGGATGGCCTGGCGCCGGCAGCAATCAGAGCAGTCGGCAGGTGGAAAAGTGATGCGTTCCACACCTACGTCAGGCAAGACGTCATTCCATTACCTAGATAAGTTTCTTCTGCGGCCAGCGGGCACCTCGCCCTTCGGGGGGTGGGGGACCGGCTTCGCTGGCCAGCGGAGTGGGGGTGCTGCGCCGGATCCCCAAGTCTAGGGCTGCCCGCAGCTACTTACCATATGTCAAGTGCTCACTTGTAGTGCAAGTTGGGGTTGCAGACTTTACATGTACTGGGCACTAGCATATCATTACCCCTGGAAATTATTAACTATTCTATGCCCTCTGTGTATACAGAATATATTTCTACATACTGTACTGGCTGTGCCACTCAATTATCTCTGGCATTGTTTTTAATTATAGCATTAAGCTGATTGCGAGTACTGCAACATTGCTTCGGCTAGCTGCCACTAGGCACGGTTAATGTCCTATGACTTATTCCCTTAGTTGCAGCTTTGCAGTACTGGCATTCTACTCAGCCATGTTACATGCCTTCTCTTATATTGTGGTACAGCAGTTGCGCTACTTACCATATGTCAAGTGCCCACTTGTGTGCAAGTTTGGGGTTGCAGACTTTACATGTACTAGGCACTAGCATATCATTACCCCAGGAAACTATTAACTATTCTATGCCCTCTGTGTATACAGAATATATTTTATACATACTGTACTGGCTGTGCCACTCAATTATCTCTGGCATTGTTTTAATTATAGCTTTAAGCTGATTGCGAGTACTGCAACATTGCTTCGGCTAGCTGGCACTAGACACGGTTAATGTCCTATGACTTATTTCCCTTAGTTGCATCTTTGCAGTACTGGCATGCTACTCAGCCATGTTACACGCCTACTTGGATATTGTGGTACAGCAGTTGCTCTGTAAACATTAGTTAATAAATTAAGGTCCCCCCCACTCCTGGTTTGTTTTCTCCCCGATCAGAAATACTGCGTGCCGTGCTCGCATTTAAATCGTAAGTCTGTGGCTGCTATCGCGGGGTGCTTGTTTGTGTTGCATCTAATCATAAATAATTATCATTGAGTTTCTTACATTAATAGCCCAAATTAGCCCATCTTACTTATAAATTAGCCCAAAAAGTAGCAAGTAGCGAAATTGAAAATTTGGGAGCGCGGGGCTCTCAAAATTAGCCCAATTCGCTACTTGTAGCCCAATCTGGCAACCCTGTTCTCGCTTATCTTGTTTTTACAACTATCCGTTTTCTTTGGTTGTTGGTTTATTATGCATGTATCTCTATCTGATCATTCAATCGTCGTCGTCCCCAATGATGTGCTGCCCGAAATTTTAGCGAAGTATCCAAAATTTGCTTACTGTCGGTAATGCATGCACATGACTGTAAAGCTGCCGCCCCAGTTGGGTGGTGTTGCAGCAAGACTAGTAACTGTGTGACTCACTATAGATGTAAAGTGCCTTGTATAGTGACTGTTGTGAGCCTCTTGTAATGTCACTTGGACACCTCTTTGTGTCACTTGTGACACAAAGATTCTTGATGTGTGTATTTGTGTGGGTGATTAGATATGTATGTGTATGTATATGTGTACGTATATATATATGTACATGTATGTATGAGGGTGTGTACATGTGTATACAACATTGATAATTTTGTAACTAGCGTCAAACATTGTTATTTGCTTAGCTAAACGAACTAGAGGGTTCAGTTCCTGAACCGATTATGTGCCTCTGTAATCCTTTACACCACGCCCACGGGATGGGTATGGGGTGCATAATAAAGAAAGAATTGAATTGAATTGTCGTCCCTCAACCAACATTATTATGATAATGATTGTGATTGTTTAGGCAAAANCAGCCATCACCGCACAATGCTCACATCAAATCTAACTCCAACAAGCAACATTTAAGTCTTACCAAACCGTCAACGCTGATGTGGCACCATTGCGAGAGTTGCAGGCAACCCCTAGTGTACGTGCCCACACTAAGGGAGGGGGAGACCTTGATATAACCCTAACATTACATATACACTGGCTGCCTGTCTCCCGATAAAATGAATTATTAATTTGCAGACTATGAGTGACAATAACGTGGCTGACGACACGGTGACCAAATCAGGTCGTGTGAATTATTAATTCTCCTGCCTGTTCTTAGGCTTCGGGTAAATTGTCCAAGTCCTGCCACTAGTCAATTACTGACCTTCACTACATGATGCCACCCGCAACACTTGCCTTAAGCCCGGGTATCTGGTCACATCTCCTGGGCCAGGTGAGTCCACTACGGGCTCACCATAACCCGTGCTGCTTCCAACTTTTGGTTCAGAGTAAAGCAACAACCGGGTACCTATTTACTACTTGGTGAACACAGTCCACTGGTGAAAGAAAACGTGTCTGGGGCTCGAACCCAGGAGCCTAGATGATACTACTACTACTAATTACAATAATAAAATAATAATAATATTATTATTATTATCACTATTATTATTATCTGGAGTGTAACTACTCGTAAGAGAAAAGACTCAAGTTAAACCTACCCAACGGGAGTTTCATGTCTTCTGACTCGCGCTTCATACAGAATAATTCATGCAATCATCGACAAGGTTGATGATTGCATCGATAAGCCTTAAGAGTTTAAGTAAACTACACGCATCGTAAAGAAGAAAAAGTTCTTTCATAATATAAAATAAAGAAAATAATTGCATAATACATTAGTCTACCCACACAAAAGAATAGTTTTCTTTTATCAATGATGCGTAAACTAAAATATCTCCCTGTAACTAAAATATCTTTTTAGCCATCCTAATAGTACTTGTAAGTATTGAAAACAGTTCTGTAAAAAGCTGAATCATCTCCAACTTCCTATGACAATAGATGGGCTGCATAATTGCTAACTCTAAATAGGTTACAATCAAACCATAACGTGACTGTTTTATGGTAAGATACATAATATTTGAGCTAAAGTCTACATCCAGACATAGATACACATATTTTACTAGATATCATACTTAAGAAACGGGTTGTGTATAAAATGTTGTGTATACCCTCATACATTGGGCTGCAAGAACTTGATAAAGTTTATTATATCCTGAGTTCTTTCGGGCAGTGAGTTTCTGCCCGAAACGCTGCGCGTACTAGTGGCTTTACAAGAATGTAATTACTATGCTATGTATCCTCACAATCCCAATGTACCTTCTTGTATATATATAAATAATAAAAATAAATAAGTAAATAAGAGAGAGAGAGAGAGAGAGAGAGAGAGAGAGAGAGAGAGAGAGAGAGCCCTTGTACTGTAATGTGACGCCTCACAACAGTGTAAACGCCACAACTTGGCCACCTCAGGTGCAACAGATTACATATATACAATGGACATTACTGTTCAGTTGTCATATGAGTATTTTGGAATGTATAAATATATTATTCACCAACAAAAATAATGTTTAGAAGGAAATAATTCTTAGTTGTTATTTAATATAAGGTTTAAGGCAAATTTTATAGTAGCATCCATGTATGCAATAATAAAATTTATAATAAAACTAGTTATATGATTACAATAACAGTTCAGACATTCTTTATGTAGTAATTTAATTGATTAAAGTCAATTAACAACATATTAAATAGTTTTATTCGTGTAGGAAGCGTTTATCATCTTCCTCTCTTGCCAGTCAGTCTGTTGACACTTGTACAGACGGGGATAACAGCCATGAGACGAGGTAATACGCAAGTCTCCCAGTTTTGTAACGATACTACATTATATTGACGTAGCATTACATACAAGTGTTGTTTAACCAGTTACTGCACGAGAGGGGAGAATACAGCAGGTAGCGAGTAATGTAATGAGGGAGAGTTGCAGGGGGAAGAGGTTTGTTTATGCAGACGCCGGCGAGGACGAGCTGTGATTGGTGGAGCGGGACACGCAGCGGCGCTCTCATTGGTCGCCCCCGCCGCTGGCCCGGCTCACATGGACTGCTCCTTCACACATTCCTACACATTACACCTCTTAATTACTCCTGGGCTTTAAATGAGACATGCACAGTATGTTCACATGCTGGAGGGAGGCTGAAGACAGATGACGAGTTAATAAATAAATAAGTTTCTTACCTCTGCATTCTCTCATTGGTACTAGGGTGAAATTATTGTTTTTTATAATTATTTTTTTTCTACATGGTAATAGATGTAATTTCTCCATGACATCAGTGTGTGTGTTAGAGCAAAGGCTCTAATTTCATAGAAAACTGCTTGCAATTCTTAAGGCTGGAGTGCTCTTGATATATATATATACACGTGATTTTTACACACCTGTTTTAGCTTTTGTCATCTTATTCAAGAAACACATTTGCTTCTACTTTCCTTGCATACATTTTTGTTAACTACCGATTCAGATTCCCAAAGCTATAATTTTTGTGCCCCGTTGGTGCTTACATGTTTAACATTTGATGTAGCCAGGTTTATCTAGAATTTACAATGTAATTTGTAAAGGAATTACTCTGCCCAAACTGGGCAGTATCCAAGTTTACATTTGCCTGCCGATGCGAAACTGGGCTCGTGTAATTGAAATTGTTGAAGCAAATTGGTGTTGCTGTGGTTTCTTTTCTTCTTGCTATCCGTGATTTTATGGGTGAAGAGTTAAGGTTAGGAGCAAGTTGGATGTGGGAAGCCTTGTCAGCCTACAAGTCCACAAGATATTTTAAATGTAGCTTTACTTTTTGAGATGTACATTTAATATTTAGAAACTTGCTATTTGATGATACAAGCTAGAATCTGCAGCATGCTAGTAACAATGACCATATAGCATTTGGTTGAGGCAGTAGATACAGAATCAAAATTTTGCTCGTATGTTACTAAAACAAAAAAAATGTGATTTTTACCACTTAAGAATATTCATTGTCCTCTCATCACACAATTTAAGTTTATAACTAGTATTTTCAGGTATTGTATACAGTATTTTGTTTATTTGACCTTCTGTTGATTGGTTAAGTGTTTTTTGTAATTCAGTGTAAGTTACCTCTGCTAGGAAATTGGTATTTCCTGAGAGCTATTTGGGTATTTTCTCTGTTTTTGGTTTTCTTAGTCATTATAAATCAAGGAAAAAAGCTGTTTTCCTAGACTTTTATAATGCTGAAGGGATATTTAAAGGATGACCCATGTTCATTATAAATTCTCTTGCATATTGCCTTTGAACTTGCATGACTTCTAGAGGTACGCTTTATTGTCGGTACTGTATTAATGTTTGTGATAACATAATGTCATGCATAATTTCGGTTATAGTATTTTATTATTTTGTCATGCTACCCAAAAATTGCTGTACATGTGATATACTGTACCTTAATAATCATGTACTGCGTGTTGTTATTAGGACATGAATGGCAGTGCATCACTCTCTTGCAAAACCTGCTTGTAATCTCATGGTCTTACACATTTTTAGAACATTTGCAACACACACGAACACGTATACACGAACACGTATACACGAACACGTATACACGTACATACATACACGTCATATAGTAAGAGTCATGGTCAGTGTGTAGGGCCCGCCGCCAGGTCCCGGACTGTCCTCAGGTCGAGCCCATGCTTGGTGAAATGTTCATTCTTCCTTTTTTCCTTTTGTATCCGATAATAAAAGTATTAACAAACTAGTTAAAGAGTGGCAACTAAAGGACAAAACAAACCTTCAAACTGGCGTAAATAGTCTTAAAATAAGCCACCGAACACATGATAAAGATTTCCAGCTCGTGTGACACAGTAAAAACGAAGATGATACACAGAGTCCCCAAGCAGTATAGATAACCTCACTCTAGAGCAGGAAGGAGCAGTTGATATGAGAGCTATACCAACATGACTGACAGCTTACAAAGTTTTTCACTATAGAAATGCTAACAATTGTGTCGGCTAATAAAACTGTTACCGGCACCTCTCTGTAACAAGACCTAGCCGAATTACTCTGGCAAAATTTTTGTTTCTTTTTTTTAGTAGTTTCAAAGCATTGTATGACAGTGTGGGAAGACGGGACACCATGAGCGTAGCTCTCATCCTGTACTACACTTAGGTAATTACACTTAGGTAAAAAATAACTACGTACATACATACACGTACATACACATACATACATACATACATACACGTACATACACGTACATACATACACGTACATACATACACTACATACATACACGTACATACATACACGTACATACATACACGTACTACATACACGTACATACATACACGTACATCATACACGTACATATACACACATACACGTACACACATACACGTACACACATACATACACACATACACGTACACATATACACATACTTGTATACACATACATATATACATGTACACACACACATACTGTACAACATACACACTGTATATGTAGAAATATTCTGCTCCATAGATAAGTGTTTTGAGAACTTAAGTTCAAAGAAGTTCAATTACATATTATAAATGTATGCCACAGTATGGGCAGCCTAAGGGCATGTAATTTACAAAGTTGTATTTGTTTTGACAGGGCACTAGTAATTTTGGCCTTACTGGGGGCGAGTTCAGCCCTATCCCCATCCACGTACCTGACTCCAGGGGACAAGGAACGGCTCAAGCTTGTTCTTGACCCTGCTTGGTCACTCTCCGACCTCGCCCAGGTTTTATATGCATCAGCAGGCTACAAGCACTTAGGGCAAGAAATTCCTAATATAGAGGTATGTACTGAATGTTATTTTAAAGGTTTGTAAAATAATGCCATAATATTGCAGAAGCTGATGACCAGCATCATGAAAGGGAAGAGTGGACCAGTACTTGACAGAAAGGTTGAGAGAACTTGAATAATGGGAAATGACAACAGCATGTTTAGTTGCAATACAGTACTGTGCAGTACTTTCAGTTTGGGCCTATAAATAATGAAGGTATTTGTACCCACTCACAATTGTGTTATTGGCCTCCATTTCTACCAGTTCATTCAGGGAGACATTATTGTCATTACAAATACTGTAATTAGTAATCAGTAACAATACTGAATAAACACAGGTATCCTATCTAAGAGGTGTGGGGTAGTGGCTGAAGAAGACACAAGGTGACAGCTTCGCCTTGTAGAGATCAAGGGAGGACAGATGGCTTTCTAAGTTGATGGAAACATGGCCGCTCTGTCCACAGGGACATCTGATGGTTGCACGCTTAACCAGACATCTGTAGACTCTTGTCTGCTGTCCAGTTGCCCATGTATCTAAGCACTCATGGGTGTGGGGTCCCACACCCCATGGATATCATGAAAGTGCTTACGAGCTAGGTTTGCAGTAGTTGAGGTTAACCACTGCACTGCGCCAAACGACAAATGCTGTTTTGAGAGTTGTCCGTTTTGTTTTAATTAGGCTATATTTTAGTGTTTTTAATGTTTTCATCACTGTTTTAAAATGAAAATAGTTGAGTTTGGAAACATTTTGACATTAACTTTACCTGAACATTTATAAAAACAACAAAAATATGTCCTTAACAATTGCACTATGAAGTTTTTGCCAGAAATAGGTGTGCAGTGCAGGGGTTAAGGAACGTACATTTACCTGAACAGAAAAGAAAATGAAATAAAACACCATGTATCTCTCAATATTAGCGTCAAGTATAGAGCATAACATGGTATGTTAATGTTGTCATCAGATGGTTTGATGATAAAATTGAGATTTTCATAAAGTTTATTGTTTGTTACCTCAAAGTTTTCATGTTACTGAAGTATTTTAGTTGAATTAAAGGCATTTTTTGTGGTTCCATTCTATTAAATAGTGTAGATGCTATAGGCTTATTTACGTGCCATAAGCTGGACATTGGCAACCAGCTGGATACAAGCATCTTTCTCCTATACAAGCAACCTCCTAGCACAGTTCATTGAGATCCCACATTAAGTAGCACTTCACCTATGCATTTAAGCACTTAGTATAACAATGATTACCCAGATATCTATCCCCACATTACACAAAGTTCATTATTTGCATGGGGGTTATGTTCCAGCATCCTCACTTCTTGGCTGTGATCACTATTCTATTTAAATTTAAAATTTTTTATCCATGATAACATGCCTCTTTCTCTTATCTGACCCGGTCAGACTGCTATTGCTAGCAAACATCACACATAATTACAAAGCAAAAGAAAATTGAATAAATATCCTTGAGTATCAAGAAATAACAACCATGAGAAAATTCACTAGGGTTGTGAGGTGGCACGAACCTATGACCAAGGCATTGCCAGCTCTACCATTGGACCACCTGTATGACAAAAGTCATACAACCGGATTTCTACTGAAATCACAGGAAGCTGGAGGCCACTACTGAAGCAGTCCAAGATTTTATGCATGACCTACAAGCACTTGGGTGGAAGGGCAAAATGTTCCTACACCTTATGCCCCAACTTCAGAATAACAGTGGATTTTCCAAAATTCTAGGGGATTTTCTCATTGATATATATCACGTTAGTGTGATTTCTGTGTGTTTTAAGTAACAACCGTGTCATGGCATGGGCATGTTCATTGGCGGTAGTACTTAGACCATCCACAGAAGTTATTCATACAAATTGTTTCCCAGTTTATACCACAGTAAATATAACAAAAAATACTGTATTACTAAAAGTACAAGAATAGTACACTCGTGAAAATACAGTACAGTGGCACCTCGACTTACGATTGCCCCTACTTACGATAATTTCGAGTTACGATGTAAATTTTATCGAAAAATGCGACTCGACATCCGATGGTGTTGTCGACTTCCGATATTTGTTGGTACACGTTCGGGTCGACCGAGAGCGTGGTTCCCGGTCATGCGGTCCAACCTGCCTCGGTTTAATATAGCTGCCCGCTTAGTGACGATCGCGCCTATAAGAAATTCCATGTTTGTGGTGATTTTTTGCATTTTGAACATTAAAGTAATTATTATATATCACGCCATGAGTCCCAGGAAAGTCGGTGGTAAGGCTCAACATATGGAAACCCATGTAAGGATGACCATAGAGCAGAAACAAGAGTACAGAATGTCTCTTCCTCAACAATAAAGAAAATGTGTGCAGCATGGGAAGAATTGCAAACCTTTGCTGAAACGACTCGCCCAAATCAAGCTGCAGTAGGCCGTTGCCTTAACCTATTCAATGACACTGATGCATCATTACAGACAAATGTTAAAATGAAGGGAAAAACAAATGTCTCTTTACAAATTTGTAGTGAGACAAACAAGCACTGAACCACAACCAGGTCCTAGTGATATTCAAGCAAAAAGTAGGAGAGAGTATCCCAGAGCAAACATCACTGATTGATGTGATAATGGAAGGGAACTCCCCTTCCAAACAGTAACAACTCTCCTCCTCCCAAGTCATCACCATCTTCCATACGCCATCAAGAGCCCTCCATAAAGGTAAGATCAACTTAGGTACTGTATTGTAGTTTGAAAAAAAACATTGTATTCCGTATAAAATGTATTTGTATGTTAATATTTTGGAGGGTGGGGAACGGATTAATTCAATTCCCTTTATTTCTTATGGGAAAAAACACTTCGACTTACGATATTTCGAGTTACGATCCGTCACTGGGAACGGATTAGCATCGTAAGTCAAGGCCTCATTGTACTTGCAAGAAATCAGTAAAGTGTAACCGTGTTTATCTGGACTAGTGCACGGCAGTCTAATAGGTTCAGTAATACCACATCTTCCAATATTTTGGTCTAATGTATTTATTTAATGTTTTTTCTGAGAACGACACATTTAAAAAATGTTTTGTGATCCTTTTTTTGTGTGATTTAAATTGGAAATTACTACACATTTATAGGAAACAATACATATAATTTTTACTCTGTAAAGATAAGTTCTTGCAAGCTAATCCTTGTTGGCCAATTCAGGTGTGCTGTGATCTATGATCTCGGGGAGATTGGGGGGGTGGGGTGAGGGAGATAGGGTAGGGGAAGATTTCGAGAGTAAAATAACTTTGTATTGGGTAGAATTTGTTATATAAAGGTCTGGATTTGAGGGGTTACTGTACAATATATATCTTGGTTATATACAGTACTGTTAATGGGATGCATTGATTTAGTGCTATGACTGATATTTGTTAGAATTTGTTTTCATGAATTATAGCTACAGTAGCAATATTAGTATTTTAGGTGATGTCTGCCTCAAATTGTTTAAATAACAATATACCCGAGAGCCCCCACAATATACTTTCTTCAGTGATGCATATCATTGGTATATGTGAGAACTAATTGTGTGGTTAATTTGTATGTGAACATTGTATTTGGTCCTTGGTAACCTTAGCATTTTTAAAAATTGGAATAGAACTATATTTTTAATTTCAATCATATGAGCGAAAAGGAAAAATGGCATCCAAGTCTAAACGCAATAATGACCGAGATACAGTATTAGTAAAAATATCAATGTTCCAGTGGCCAATGTTCTGGCACACCCCAAGGGCTCGTCCACCCCATCATTGCTCGTTTTTACTTGGTGTCATTTTTTGCCCCTCTATTTCATAGGTGTATTCTGGTAGATGTGGATATCTCTTTCAGTTGCTCTTTAGTGATAAACTCAATGTCTTTTTAAACTGTAGTAAATTGTTCAATAGCAATAATCTCGATACATTTGTTTTCTTTTAATTAAATGTTCTATATATTGTAGCAAATAATTTCTGTTCTTGGTTACTGTGATACAGTAGTGTATAATTGCCTGATGTTTATAACCTTTGTGATCAATTTCTCCTTGGCCAGGGTGTGTGTAACTTTGTTAAGAGTTCAGCTGGTGATGGTGCAACTGTGGAGACACTCTTCTTAGCATCTTCAGCTGGTAAAGCACTTGGATGTCCCATAGCACTTCTTCAGCATCAGTTCATAAGATTGTAGTGCTCATGTTTTTTAAAATTTATGCTTTATATGAAAACCTTCACATGACCTTTTTCAAAATAAACAATGAATCACATTATTGTGATTTCATTGTGCAAGTAAATTCCTTATGGGTTCTCATTATGTATACGTATATGAAAAATTGTATACCCTTTTCATAGATTTTATTTGTACCATGTAGGTCTAGGAGGATGCAGCTACACTCTATTATCATAATGACCATTTGCATATTTTAAAAAGAGAAAAAGAAAAGAGAAGTTATGTATTATAGCACTAGAATATGACCTCCTTGAATGTGATGTACTTCATGTGGCGTAAATAAATTGGGCTATAAGCACAGTTAGTGTTGCAAGGTTTCTAGAGGTAACTGTTCCTCACTGGTTGCTGTCCAAAAGACATCATTGCATTTTATCAAAAAGGAATTGTCTCAATTGACTCACTGTAAAACCATGTGGCTCATGCTTGTACAAATCATGACTGCAAGCAATGATTTCTTTCTATCAAATGATTTGACTACCAAAGCAATAGTGATCAAGTTCTTCGCTTCTGGCACTTTATGAAACCCCCACAGCTTTATTTTACCCCTACCTCCCTCTTTATCATCACCATCCCGTGAACCAATTCTCTTTACAGCGACAGTTCAGCTTATACCAACCATTTTTGTATCCCATGGCATGCAGGCCCAGGGATACCTTTCTTGATTGCTCTCATGTGGTCAAGCCATATCTAATATATCACGACTTCTTTTTATGTGTCATTGTCTCGTAGGTTACAGCTTTTTCTGTTATTTTTATTTACTTTTGCAATTCTTTTTAAATACTCAGTAATAGCACTTATTCCCTGTTTCATGGAGTGAGAAGTTGAGTCAAGATTATATTTCAGAGATGTTGATTTGTAGTATTATACAATACAGTATTAACATAATTTTTCCAAAGTTCTTAATTATGCAATACTTTTTTACATTGTAGCATCATGGTCCTGTGACCTTGTTTGTTATTTTGTGTAATTTGTATTTTAGGCAGTAAATGAGGCCATTAGAGATGGAGCCTCATCTCAAGAGCTTTTCCATGCTGTGACTGCTGCAGCAAATCTTGGGTTAGAGTTGACACTGCCAGGTCCTTCGTGCTACTCAGATGGCTCTGAAGAAAGATGACAGTGTATTAAGGTTGAACGATGAATAAAAAAACAAAAGTGTTTTAATTAGGAATTTACCAATTCCAGTATGTTTAGTTTTTACAAATTTCAAGTATAGTAGTTGTATCTTACATGTCTTCAAAAAGGGATTGCCATCAGACTATAATATTCAGAGCTCTCCGCCCACAGCCACTAGGATATTAGTCAAAAAGTAATAAATTTTACATTATTTATGATAATCTGTTGCCAATTTGTGTGCCTGCATGTTATTTTGTTGCAGAAAATTGTTTTTACAGTATTTTATAATATATTGTATAGAAAGAAAAGGACTAACTTTAAAATATTTAGTATCAAACAGAAAATAGTGACAAATGTGTTAAGAAACAGGGTTGTCTTCCAGCCTTGGATATGCTTTTCATGTTGGCGCACAACTCAAGGGAGAGGTTGGAGTATCTTTGAGAGGATTGAAGATGCCATAGAAAGCAGATGAAGTTGATGGGCGTATGCTGCAGTTTGAAGGCGGCCTTTCAATAACAGGTAAATGGTTTCTCAAGGATTTTATGGACATTGGTATTTGAGAGTTTTTCATGAATTCTTGCTTGATTTGCCATTTTAGAGTATTTTAATTATAATAACTATTGTAATGACTGCTATGATGGATGACAGTGGTGTGTAGGTGAGAGGAGAGGGATGGAATCAGGGAAAGGTGAGAGGAGAGAGATGGGAGCAGTTAGGTAAGAGGAGAGGGATGGGGTCAGAATGGTGAAAGGAGAAAGATGGGAGCAGTTGGAGGTGAGAGGAGAGGGATGTGGTCAGAAAGGTGAGAAGAGAGAGATGGGAGCAGTTGGAGGTGAGAGGAGACGGATGAGATCAGGGGAAGGTGAGAGGAGAGGAATGGGGAAAAGTAGGTCAAAATGGAAAATACAGCATGAGAGGGTTTTTTGGGCATTTTTGTTTACTCTTCAATAGTGTAATAAGTTTCTTTGTATTTATGGTACAATACTATCTTTTAAGTTTGCTTAAAATACTAAATCAGTTTTTTTTTTGTCCACAGCTTTAGTTCTTAGTGGTGCGTACAAGTTGGCAGAAGCTTCAAGAAAAGCACCGCCCATAAAGCCAGATCAAGCTGTGAAGTTTGCAAATTACCTCATGTCTCGGAAGTCTGTCCAGTTGTCCAAAGGTGTATATTATTTGCTGGAGGCAGTATCTATGTTTACAAATAACAAGTAAGTTTTTTGTCAGTTTTAAATAGTTAATGAATAATATTTAAAAATGTCCAGTACAGTAATTTTGTGTCATCTTTAAAAACACACAAAAAAGGAAATCTGCAGATGGTCAATTTGCCCAATTGAGTTAGATCTTATTTATATTCAACCATTCATATTAATTTTTTACTTATTCAACCTATGCTTGAAGCTATCCAACGAGTTTACTTCAATGATATATCTTGTAACTTGCTCTACATATCGGCAATCTTATCATAACTTTTCCTGATTGAATAGTATTATTTCATGTATCCCTTTTGTTAAGGCCTTTCATCCATTTGTATACTTGAATCATGTTACCTCTTACTATATATGCCATTCTAGAAATATAAATTGAGATATCTTTGTAAGAATGGTTTCTTATGCCCAGGATTAATTTGGTTGCTATCCACTGTATACTCTGATTTTGCATCATTATATAATAATCATTGTCCCATTGTTACACATGGGGTTGGGAGGCATGAGTCCCATAGAAATAGAGCATATCAAAATGAGGAATAAATGTAATGCAGCCAGTATCCAAACAGCTGTCATCTACCTATCTATTTTTTAAACTTGTCAATAAATCTGAAATATAAAAAAATAGGCACATATATTAAAAACTCCAATCTGCAAAATACAAGCTTAACTTTAGAAACATTGAAAGGGAAACTATTTTCTCTGCCCCTCTATATCCCCCTTTCCCACAGGAAAGAAATCTTCTGCACCAGAGACATCGAATGTATTTACCTCGATAGAAATCAAGGTTGATTACCAGTCACAAATTAATGAATATTCACACCTGTTTTTATTTAACATATTCTTACCAGAAACGGCTCTCACTACTGATATACCAAGATAGTCTCGCATATCATGTTAGTTACCAATGTCTAGCCAACAGTGAAAACCAAAATCTGCCTTGGGTCTGCATCATTGGATGAAACACAAAAATGGCATTAACTCTGAATATACCTGGTCATACAGTATATACTTTTTAGTCTTGTAAGCCGTGTTTAGCTTTCATGTTCAAGATAAATTGATTGTCAGAACTATAGCAGCATTTCTGCCACTCTAGGTGTTACTTGATCATAACCAAGATACACTTCAATGAATTTTAAAATTTGTCTGATGTATGAATAAATTTAAAGCTTTAAAAAACTAACAAGCCAAAACAAGTAACATAAAATTAACTTATTTTTCAGGTTCCATGTTCCAGTGGCAATTACTTTAGCAAGCAATGTTGCTGTAAGTGCTGAGGCTCCCCAAATACAGGCAAGTTCTCTTGGCAGTGAACTGCTTTGGACATGTAGTGTAAAGCACACACATTCTGCCATGGAGTAATATGGGTAATAGTAATATGGATGGGGTAATAGAGGGATTACTGTATTCTTTTGAGAGATGTGTTAAACTAGTACTGTACAGTAAAATGCAAAATTGAAGGTTAAAGGACAGTTTAAGAATGCATGTTTAAATCAAAATGTGCTTATCTAATTTATCTATGGGGAAAAGATTCAGCTTTAGAATTTTGCTTCATACCGTAGGCATTTTTGCTGGTGCTTTTGTTATGGGTAAGTAGACATGTATTGAATTTTAGTGATATTTTAATAATGTTTGTTTTATTTTAATAGGTGCGAGTGACAGATCTCAAAGGTAGTAGTTTGGGACCCTAAGGTGACTGCTGATTCAGCAACAAGAGTTTCTGATGAAGTAGTTATCATATCAAAAGAGCTTCTAGTGCCTCTCTCAGCAGTGGAGTAGTCTTACCATAATATAATATAATTTAATGATGCAATAAGTAATTATCTGGTATCTTGTGTATTATTATTGCTTATACAGTACTGTATATTTTACAAGTTTCTACTTCTAGTGACAGGAATGTTTTAAAGAAAATAATATTTTCATGAGTGCATTTATATATATTGCTAGTTCTCTGAAAGCAACTAATAGTACAAAATGTATAAATTAAAAAAATCAAGTCTTGTATGTATGAAAAGCTTAATTAAAAATAATGTAAAAAAAAAATATATATATAATATATATATATATATATATATATATATAATATATTATAATATATATAATATTTCAAGAAAAATCTGTTAGCCAACTTGTCTATTGGTACCACATACATACATGTATGTATGTTGAGTATCTTAAATAATTCTTTTAAGACTAACCTGGACTTAACAAATGTATAAATTTAATGCAATTTTTTCCTTCCATAACCCACAGTGGTGTTTACGAACTAGATGTTATGTCCAGAGGCCCTGACCGAGGATTTTATCGTTTGGTGGTGAGTGTAGATGCTCAAGACTCTCGCCTTGTTGGCCACGCTGCTGCTCAGCTCTCACTTTAAAGTTCTTACTGCCATGATATCCAAGGAGTGGAGATTGGAACTGCTGATTCTGACCAGTCTACTACAGCACCAATTCTTCAAAAGTCAGTTGTACATTTTTATATTGCTCTTTTCTAGTTTTGCTCTTGCTAACAGCCAGGCTCCTTCCCTGCTCACCTCTAAGTGGTACCATGATCAACACTATAATATTGTTCATTATCCTGAGCTTTCCAGTGGTTTTCTTGACTGGTGATTTCCTTGTCATTTGGGCTGGTGGGGACCATAAGCAAGTGGTTTGTTTTCATTCTTTAAAACTTTTGGTATGTGCAATGGGCTCATACATATTACGGGTATATAACGTTTCTTTTGTGCCTCTGTACGAGTCATTTGTGTCAGTTTCTGTCGTCTCTGATTATTTAGACAAATTTGAGTAGATTATTACTGTAAATTGCAGTGTATATACTAGTCTGCTTGAAGTATAAATATGCATCTTCAGTATAATCCACTGTCAGGCGCCATATAATAAAAGTCATATGAGACGCGAAAGTGTCCCCAAAAGTTGATCCTAAAATCATTACCATTCTTTTTATACGTCATGACCTTCACGGGGAGTGAGCTCGTATGTGTTGATACTTGGAGACTTCAGAATTAATAATGAAAGTAGAGGCAGGAGGGCTGTAGCTCCAGAAAATCTTGTCAAAACTCAAGAGTAGGCAAACAAATGGATGTTAGAGAGTTACACCCCAACAAATGCAATGTAATGGAGATGGGGTATAGGGAAATAACATAACATAGCAACATATGGGGATGCCAGCAGTATGTTCCTGGTGGAATCCAAATAGAAACTTCAAAATGTAAACAAGTTTGTGACAAAGTTAGCACCCGAATTAGGAGAACAAAAGCTACGAGGGAACTATTACCCAGCATATTCTCTTGTCCCTTGTGTGTATTTATTGAAATTGAAATAAGTTTATTGAGGTAAAATACACACAAAGGGATGAGGTAGCTCAAGCTATTCTCACCCCCGTTCAGTACATCGTGTTAATACATACATATACACACTTCACAAACAATAAACATATACCAAACATTTTGAGAGAGAAACATATACATTTCCTTCTTTACACAAGTATTATTGTAAATAGTTTTGCTTTTATTCACTTTCGTACATTCAAACTATACATGTAGTTCATATTGATTACATTTTGTTGTGCTGCAGTAGTACATTTTATTTGCATTTTTTCAGGGTGAATTATCCTAATACCCTCTCAGATGTCCTGCTAGCTGATCAACACCAGCGTGTGATGCTGCGATTTTTGGTGAGAGACACTGCATCCGGGAGACCCACTGAAGTTCATCAAGCATTGTGAAAATTACTCATATTGATTCAAAGCGCGAGATTATTTTTGTTGCAGAGACAGATTCAAATGACATCTATAAATTTGATATTGTAAGTGCATTATTTCTTTGTAAATTTGTCTTTTATTGGGGGGTAATGAAGTGCATTGCTACACAATTTTAACCACATGACTTGTCATAAATTTGGTACACATGGATTTCTTCTATACATTGTGCTGTGTTATTGAATTTGCTTCATCATAATTTTTTTTATCACTAGAAGCTAATTTTCTGCAGACTGTAATTTAAGTTCTTTTTTCATCAATGCATAACTGCTTCCAGTAGTTATATATGGACGATATAGTGTATATGTTTTAAGACTTTAAAATACTGAATTTAATCGAAGCAGATTAATTTGATATTAGCTTTTGACAGTGCTACTTGGAGTTGATTATGTAGATGCTGTTTTTACATGCTTTATTTCTAGTCAATTTTTTTTTCTAGGATGTGAGCAACAGCATGAAAGAATTTGGAGGAGTAAGTGGGGTGTACTCCATAGAGCTGATTATTGGTGATGCATCCATCAGTAACCCCACCCTCTGGCACATTGCTGACTTGGCACTCACTTTCCCTGAATCTACTGTTGTTTCATCACCTCAAGATTACACATACAAGGTAAAGGAGTTTGTTACTGTGGATAATTTAATAAGTTACATGGACCATAGGTTATGACAAAATTTTGGTCATTCGTTTGTTGGCCTCCCTTGTTCATCTTGGTTAATAAATGTTGACATGCTGGCTATTCTCATGACAGCTGGGGTCACATGAAATAATTATGAATATGGGCAATCTTAGCCATGCTAATGTACATTAAATGGGGTTCAAAAGATCCTGCTATTTCTGTACGGTGCACATGAAAACCTATGGTCCTATGTGGGTTTTCTATACACATTATACACACGTGTGCACATACATGCCCAAGCTCATTATCAGATGCTGGATTTCAATAAAGATGTAACTTAATTATAGGGTGATGCATATATATATATATATATCTACTTCTATGATTCCATTAGTTGGATCTCTTCAAGTTCAAATTCAAGTATGTTTATTGAGGCAAGAAAGAAATACATCTCAAAGGAATAGAGTAGCTTAGGCTATTTCTACCCCCATTGGATCTCTTTACCAACAGAGATGATCAGACAAGTCATACAAACTGATGTTGTTTCTGTGCACCACAAGATTTAAATAATTGGTCTTGAATTTCACCCACTTGCTGCTAGCTTCATAATATTTAATGCCACAGATAGAACCAATAACTCTCCTGATCCCCAGATAAATATTTGTAATTTTTTACTTGGAATCTTGGCACTTTATTGTCCAACAGCAACAGTAACAATAATAATGAGAATCTACATGTAACAGGCCCTTTTTAATTTTTGAATTTATTCTTATATTTTTCTTGTACAGTACAGTATATGGTGTAATGACTTACTCGAATTGAAAATCCTTTAATGGTTCATTTACCAAGAATATATGGGTTTGCAGGTTCGTCCAGAAATCAACCATGTGTTCCGTAGTCCTGATCCAAGGCCGTCATCTGTCATGTCTACAACCTTTACTGTCTTGTGTATCTTGCCCTTGCTGCTACTTCTACTTATAGTAAGTGCACTATTATATGTTTTCATATTTACGACTATATTTATTGGCATTTCTTAAACTATAAAATTCGAAATAGTTTTAGAAAAGTATCAATAAAATGTGTGTACAACAGCAAAGTGTAAATGCTAATATGTAATTATTATGTCAGGATGATTTTCTCTCAGTAATCGGGATGACTGCCAGTTAAGAAAAATTGGGCTAGTAAACAAAGCTCATATTAACGAGAGTACTATATTCTTGGAAGAGCGGTACCAGCTGTCCCTCAGTTTGTGTGAGGGGGTGTTAAATGCTGAATGTTTTCCCCTCCTTGCCTGGCCTGTGTGTCTCTTGGGTGCCTTTCCAGTCACCACCTTCCTCGAGCCTCGGGTATCTGACCTTCTGACCCTACTTGTCTGCTCATAGTCTTCCCAGCTACATACCTTCTGTTTACAATTGCTTGTCAGCCCCCCAGATCTTACTTTGTACCTTTATTAATTTCTCTCAATGTGAGCATTCCAATCCATCCTCCTGTTTAGATAGTACTGTACCTATTGTGACGATCGTCAGTAGTCAGAATTCGTACGTTCTTAGCTTTTCAAAAATGTAAAAAATGATAGATTGTATATCATTCTCAAAATGACTTCCATTAGTCTTGCCTCCAAAGCTGCTTTGCTTCTCTATCCATGTCCATTGTGTTTTTATTCACATAATTTTATCCTAAATGAAGTAAGGAAAATTATTTATACTACTGCACTGTACACATATTTTATTATAATGAGAGCTATGAATAATGCAGCCCATCCTACTGTTTTGGTAATACTTACATGAAGGATGAGGACCATAATACATATACCGACGTACAACGAAATTAGAAAGTACAAATCTAATTGTACTCAATCCTGTTGAGTTTGGACAAAATGGGAAAACTATTTTCTACTCGAGTTGCAAAGATAAACTAAACTAACCTAACCTTCCTAGTCTTAATACACACTATCTGAGGCCTAATATAGTACATATGTGTACTGTACTAGGTCTAGGCATATTTGTTTGTTGCTTAGCTTCATTTTTTGGACGCTTATAAAGTGAATGGTACAAAATACAAGTATCTGATTGCTTAGTACATCAATGTTTGTACTATGGTGCACATAGTTACAAAAAGTACCATCTAAACAGGAGGATGGGTTGGAATAATGACAAATTTGCATCAAAATAACAAGACACTGACAAGCGTTGCAGATACAATAGCTAGGTAATGTTTATTTCATAAATAACTGGTCACATCCTGAATAATATGCAAGGTGAAACAAATTGCTTATTAATAAGAGGATCATAAATAACATGTTTATTATGTTGTAATTAGTTGATTGTAGTAATAAATATATTCTTGGGTTGATATGAGCCTCTGTTAACACATGCTCCTTAAAAAATAATGTGTATTGATGAATGTCGGTAGCTGCCATATAATTATGCATCGATATATCTTATTATTTTTGATACCATGTTCCCTCTGGGAATTTTCTATTCTTGAGTTAATTATCACTTAAGTATAAATCATTATAATTTTATAATTTACAGTATTATAAATTATATCTTTATACAGAGGAACCTCGGTTAACGAATTTAATCCGTACCGGCACCGAGCTCGTCATGTAAAACGATCGTCTTGCGAAACAAACTTCCCCATTTAAAATAATGGAAATACAATTAATCTGTTCAAATCTACAGTAATTGTGTCTTTCTTCCTCTTGACAACACTATTTTTAGTAAGCAGCATCTTTGGCGACATTGGTTATAAATTGTAGTCACAAAACCACAAAAAACCAAAGAAAAGCACAAATAAATGCAGAGGGATGCTTTTCCTGCACGATAAAACAACAACAATGTCGTCGGAGGCGTCTGAGAATTTGCAAGAACCACCAGGAACGCTAGGAAGCAAGTTAGTTTAGTTCATTTATTATGCACCCCATACCCATCCCATGGGCGGTAGTGGAAAGGGTTACAGAGGCACATAATGGGCTCAGGGACTGAACCCCACAATTCATTTAGCTAAGCAAGTTACAATCTTGATGAGCTAGTTACAAAATTCAATATAAGTCTTCACATCAACAATGGGTTCGAGATCGACCTCAAGTACAGGTTCTAAATTAAGCAACTGACATATGTGGAGAGCTAGTGTCACAATTTATGTATGTCCTGCACACCGCCCCCCATCCAGTGGGCAGTGGTGGATAGGTTACAATCACTCAGTTACTACCTACAGTTAGCAAACTGGGGATATTTGGCTAAAATTTGTGGTAGCAGATCATTTTGAATGAAATATTTACACATCGCTGGAACATTGGTTATAGAATTGTCTCTAAATTCACGTATCTTTTTCGCACTCCATCACATAGTGACGGAGAGTGTGCGAATAATTTTGTTGACACAGTTTACATTTGGTTAGGTCTACATCAGCAGATAATGAGAATTCCCAGAGATACTTATAACCGAGTCTAAGCCGAGCAGTAGTAACATCTAGAAGTCTGCTGATTTTATTGGATGATCCATAGATGTGTGGCTCCTCTTGCATGATAGTATGATGATAGATGGAATTACTGGTGTCAATTTCACTTTGCCTCAGATCTACAAGATCTTGTTGAAGTTCTCGGTGTACTGCTGCTCTCAGATTGCTCATTGACAAGAGCAGCAGTACACCGAGAACTTCAACAAGATCTTGTAGATCTGAGGCAAAGTGAAATTGACACCAGTAATTCCATCTATCAAAGCACCACGGGGTTTTCTCGTTAACCGAGCGGAAGCTCGTCAATTGAGACAAATTTTCTGCGAGTGGCTCGCTCGTTGCCTGAAATGCTCGTAGATGGGGCTGCTCGTCAACCGAGGTTCCTCTGTATAATGATTATTATTAAAATTTGTCAAAGAAGTATTGCTCAAATCTCAGTGACGTAATGTGCAGACATTTTTCTAAATTAGAGTGGAGTTTGGGTTTATTTTTAGTCGTGTTCAAATATCCTTTTATATTGCAGTGGGTGAAGCTGGGTGTCAACATCTCCAACTTCCCATTAACTCCTACAGCTATTCTGTTCCATATTGGCCTTGCAGGTATTTGCTTTATTTGTATATTATAAATTATTAGTTATACATCATTAACAAATCAAAAACGGTATGAGACAATGCCAACCTACTACTTTGAATACAAATATTCATCGATTACAAGTATTACAAACTAAAACGATTGTAATTTTATATTCATTTTTGACCACTAATTTATGGCTACCTTTCTTCTTTCCACAGGAATTCTCGGACTGTTTTGTCTTTTCTGGGTGCAGCTGGATATGTTCTCTACTTTGCGTTATTTACTCATGGTTGGCGTAGTAACATTCTTCTGTGGCAATTCCATGCTCTCCAATATAGCAACCAAAAGGAAAGAGTGAGTATTTTATACTAAAGTGATAACTAATATGAAGAAACAATTTTAATTTCTGTAAATTTTGAAAGGTACTGTACAACTTTTTTTAGAATGTTGAATTACTCTAATCTTGATAATCTGTAATTCTTCTATTCATAATGCTGTGTTAATGAAGAATTTATAGAGAGATTCAAATGTGGCATTAGATTTTTTCCTGAGGTGTTTGTTAGCATCCTACCCATTCAAACCTGATAAAAAGGATTACTGTCAATCCTTGCACACATAGTCAAGTATAAACCAAATAGAACTAGTTTCAGTGGAGGCAATATTGTTACACCAGATATCACTATAGTTTAATGGGGTACAGGTATTTTGTTGTCTGCTAACTAGGATCTTTGTCCCAGCATTAGAGACTGTGGAAATTGAGGAAAGCTTTAACAATGCAAATGAAGTACAGTACTAGAATTCAAGAAAGGTAACAGGCAGGATGTCCTAAGCTAATAGACCCAGTGTCTAATATGTGTTGAGAAAAATAATTCTGAAGAAAATGGTGAAGCCTGAGGAACACTTTATAATAGGGACAGCATGGTTTTAGAAGGAAAAAGTTGTCTGGCTAATTTGACTTAGTTTGCCTTACTGAAGTTGGCCCTTTAAATTTGCTGTTAGTTAAAGATGGATGGCATTTATGTGTAGGTTTGAGCAGATATATGGTGTATAACAGATTTTGGGTGATTCAGAGCGACCATTACCAGTGATTTGGCTGCACTGCTGCGAGATGTCCTCTGAAGAATATTCCTCCTATATGTCCCTTGTGTGCCAGTAGTCATGAATTAAAATTGGGGGGAACAAGTTGGCTCCTAGCTGTGTTAGTTGTTCTTCTAAAAGTGTGTTGCAAGTCTGGTGGACCACTTTTCATCCAGTTCTTATTGTTTTTAAGATATTACTGCACCATTAAAGATTGATGGAGAACACAAATGTCACTCAAAAAGATTATAATGGTCTCACCCTCTGCAAAGTCGTTGAGGATGGGGTTTCTGAATATCTCTGTTTCTTGAGAGATATTTTCTCTTAAGAAATAAAATGGTGCAGGTTGTCAAAGTGTAAAGTAATATTTCTCTTTTGAAGTGATCTTTCTCTTTGTTCTGTGAAAGATTGCTATTAGATGGATGAGGCTGCACTTCAGAAGTCCTTTTAAATTTGTCATGTTCTGAGGTTGTTTGCTGCTCCATGATATTCGGAGAAAGTAAAGTGCCCTTCATTCAGCTGGTTGTCTCATTTATGGTAGGAGGTAGTAGCGCGCTGTCACCAGTGGATTACCCGGTTAGCAGTTACATGCACTGTGGAGAAATGCCAGACAGACCACTGGAACATTATTTAACACAGTGCACAGTTGCAAACCCATTAAGATTTCAACTTAGATTCAACAGAGCAGAAGTTGTTAAACACATACAGTATGGCAAAATCTTACTGAAGCGACCATACAAGTCATAAATACTCATACTCCGCCCAAGTAAAACAGAAACAAGCAACACTTAGTGGGCCAGCCAGAGGCTTAGGGCCTGCACAGAAATATCCCTGCAAAAAAAAAAAAAAAAAAAAGTTACGTCTCCCTGGTAGTGGTGGCACAGGTTCCTTCTTTATGGATGAGTGTAGTTCTCTTCTTGAGTGTTTTGCAAAAGAGACTGGCCATCTATTGATATATAGTAAATAAAGTATTGGATTAATTCTGTCCTCTTGAAATCGTTTGTCAGTTTTTGGAACCGATTGATTTTAATTTTGAGAATAATGTGGTACCATCCAAGTTATTCTCAAAATGGTGGCCATACACTTGATTTGGTTTTGTTTTCCATGAGCTTGGGAATATAGTGAAGTTGGCACCCTTGGATGTGTATATCTGTGCTATCTTCTAGTGAACCAATGCATTCCTGAAGTTATAAATACTTGGATTTTATCAGGATGGAACCATGGTGATGTATTTCCTGATGGAACAGAAAAGGCTCGACTGTCCTGCTCATTTGGTAGTGACTCATGTGGTGTCAGTTTCTATGACCTTCAATTCTGTCCTCTAATCACTATGAAGATCTTGATTTGTAATTTTCTTAATGACAGTATTTTATACTGTTGTGCATATCTCATAAATGTGCAGTGTCAATGTCGAATATTGCTTATTTGTGTCATGATTGAGCTATGTTGAGCCTGGCCTCAGACTCTACATAGCTATTTTTTATCCTGTCCTAAGGCCGGGCTCAGGAAGTAAAAGAACTCCTGAAGCCCTTCCAGGTGTGTAGAGGTTCATTAAGTAGTTAAGATTTCTACTAGCAAGGTGGAATATTAGCTAGATAAAATTAAAAGTATCATGGCTCTCAGTAGCTTCATTTGCCACTGAGAGCCTATCATTCTCCATGGCTGCATGCTCCTTTCCCCACTGGGTGTTTCTTGTTGGGTTTCAGGGTTTGTTCAGTTGAGTTGCATGTCTGCCTGTCTGTGTAGTCAGGGTAATGATGAGTACCTCACAATGTGGGGGGATATCTTCAGGCTTCCATTCTCGGGCAAAACTTTATGGCACTTTTTGTAATCTGACAGTATGCAAGGCCTGCACTGTCAATCTCTGAGCTCTGTAACCTGGCACTTGCCTTTTTTCAGTCAATTACCGAGGATGTGGATTCTAGGTATCTGGGTTTCAATGGGTTTTCAACATGTACTGGGTTTTCCTGCATGTTGGTTTCCTGTGGTTTCAGCTTACCTTTGGCTTGTCTTTCACCCCTTTGCTCTGCATTCCTAGTGGCTTGGTTTTTGAGCTTGGGACTTATTCTTGTGGGTGTGCCTGGGGATTGGCCTTGACAGCTGAGTGGACAGCGCTTCTGATTTCGTAGTCCTGAGGTTCTGGGTTCGATCCTTGGTGGAGGCGGAAACAAATGGTCAGTTTCTTTCACCCTGATGCCACTGTTACCTAGCGGTAAATAAGTACCTGGGAGTTAGACAGCTGCTATGGCTGCTTCCTGGGGGTGTAGCAAAAAGGAAGCCTGGTTGAGGACCGGGCCGCGGGGATGCTAAGCCCCAAATCATCTCAAGATAACCTCAAGATCGGTCCTGTGGTACTAGAGCCAGTGCACTAGAGAAATATAAAAGACTACCCAGAAAAGGACGTTTCATTACATTCAGTGCTTCATTTTGTCATAGTTATGATATACACTTCTATTAGATGCAATTGTTTAATAGAGGTAGTTTCATTGCTAAACTTTTCTCAGTCAATGTAATGTAAAGTTTCTTGCATGAATGTTTATTTGTGATGTTGGTTACTATGCTTCATTATTTAGTTTTTATCCCAAGAAGGGTAATAGTTAGCCTTTTCTTTGGGTGCCTTTTACAGGCAGGAGGTCAAGATGGTGTATGGGCCCTACTACAATAAATCTTACAGGTTTTCCCAGCCACAACAGAATTAACTTGGAGTAAGGGGTTTGGTTTAAGGTACTGACAGCCTGCTAGTAAAATATTATTTGTTTTGAACTTGTAATTACTAAGTCATCAATACTTTGTTGAATGGAAGTCTTGGTTTTTTCTTCTGTATTTTGTTTGTGTCAACTTTTCTAACTAAGGTATCACTAATAATGTCTGCACATAATGACAAATTTTTACTGTTAGACAAGTACAGTTCAACAGTTTGTACCCACCACTGCCATCCTCTTCAGTAAATTCTACAACAGAAAAGGCTGGCCGTGGGTACAGAAACTGTTTTGAAATATGTCTGAGGCAGTGAGGGTTTTGTTGTCACATGCTGACATACACATTTTAGGAAGCTTCATCCAGTTAGGCATAAGTTTTTCACATATTTCACATGAATTAGCTTCACCTGTCATGTATTGTTTTGTCTTATAGTGGCTATTTTTGGAATTAGTTTCTTCATAAAGGTACTATTTCTCAACATTAAGTGTCTTTATGAATTATGAAATTTTAAGTTATTTTAAAAGCAATCTTCATTTCAAGGTGATATCAATAGCACCTCCAGTGATTTACTTCAGACATAAAACAATACATTACCATCATGCAGCATGATTCATTTTCACAAGGTGATGTTTTAGGGAGAAAACTTCCAGTTTAAGTTCTTGGGGCGTCTCCGTTACATGACACTTAAAATATGTAGACCCATTTAAGCTTTGTACTTCACATTTGATGATCATATGGGTCTTATATCTGTCCTTTTCTTAACACCTGGTTCTCCTTTGCACTTAACTGCAAAGGGTGTTATCATTAGACTTGGCAGGAAATCTTTCAGATTGTCCTATGCATTTTAACATGATATAAACTGCTGTACACTCTTGTATTCTTTACAAAATGCTCTCTTCTGGTGTACAGATTCTGGACCCAACTTAATATCCCCCCCCCACTGCAATCAAATTCATTATTATAAATCCTTTATGTACTTTGCTGTTACAAACTTCTTCCCACTTGTTTATCTCGCATGCATGCCTTGTTTAATTTGAACACTTTGAGTTAACACTCATAATTTTTTCATAAAAATTCTTGTATCATAGGACATGCAAATGGACTGAGGAATATCTATGGCCTTGCTAGGGTTTGAGTTTATTTTTGTATGACACTAACTTACTTTACTAACTGCATTGGCTTTTTGTAGCTGCACATTATAGATCGTTTCCTAACCGCTTTACAATTTTCATTTTAAATGCTTTAATTTTTATGCTATAATTTTTTTTTGTTAACATCTTGAGCTAACGAACATTATATTGTAGGTTAATAAACGGGATACTAATGCCTTGGCATAAATCTTTTATTGTAAAGCAATGAACTTTAAATTATTGCACTCAGAGTAAACTTTTGTGTTAGTTTGTCTTCAAATTTTTAATACTGTAGATTTAAGGCTGAAAGAACACTATAAATTAACCTTCTTAGTATATTAACAATGTTTCAGTACTGTATTATACAAAGAAAAACTTGAATGCTTGTGCAAAACGTTTTATAACCATGTTATAACTATTTCTTTGTGAGAATACAAATTTCTGAATAATGCCAATATAGTGTACTATATTTCTATGAATCTAATTAAGAGTAGGTACAGTACTTGTAGGCTTAAAAACAAAAAATGTATATTTGGAATTGTTGTAAAACTATAGAAAGAAAATTACATGCTCTTTCTCATGGCAACATAAAGTAATGTTATGTATTAAATATAACTACATCACACAAGTACAACTTGGCAATAAATTAGATGTACAGTATTTTAGTTGCAAAATACAACAAAAAAAAAATCCCTGCATAGATTTATTTATTTTCTCATTTACTTTAAAAAATTTCACATTTCAAATAAAAAATAACTCATTTCATATTTACCATTAATCTTTACAGTACTAATTTATGGGGACTGATTCTTGAACAAGACCTAACCGTTTGTCAGAGTTAGGTCGATTCCATTGGGTGATTTATTCTTTTTATCACCTTCAACCAGCTGTTGCTGCCCAGCCCAAATTCCAATTCTGAATCCCAGGTGTTTGGATGAACATTAGAGGATGTTCCTCTAAACAATTTAATTTGTTTGTGCAATTGCAAAATTCCTCGTATTGCTGTGAATCTTAGTTTTCTCAATTTGACCATAGTTGTGCATTTACAGCTTTGTAGAAAGTCTGTCTGCTAATCATCCTGAAAACTATCCTCAGAGGTGGATCTTCAGGTTATAAAACATGTCATATTTGCTTAGGGCTAGATCTGGGCTCTGGATGAAGACGATTTGATCTTAAACCACTTTCCTGAATTGACACAGTGACATGTAATTTGTGGAGTAGTAGCAGCAGCACCTATTAGGCGAGCATTCTAAGTTGTTTCTTCTGGATATCACATGATTTCATTAGGTCAGCATATTATTCACCATTTTGTTTTATGCAGCAGGTAATCAGTCTAATAATCACTTTAGCATCCCAGACAGTCTAGATGATCTTGCTAGCATATGGTTGTCATGAATATTGGGTGCTTCCAATGCATAGTTTCAGTTCAGTTTTGACTTGTGGTCCCAGTGATGAAGCAAAGTTACATTTCCCATTATCAGACAGGAAAGAAAGTTGGCTACATCAGCATTAGAGTTTTCAAATGCTCTTGACTTGTAGCCATGCTCTTGCATCAACCATCCATGAGTACTGAGGTTTTTAGGAACCCATTTTGCAGAAACTTCAGGAATTTGGATGATGTCACATTGTTATAAATATTGTACCAACCTTAGTGTTTCATAAATGTTTATTATACCCAGCCCACTATATCTGTCAGTCAACTTGGCTAAAATTGCTTGATCCTTTGTCTCTTGTTTGAATCCCATCATCTTGTAGAACTTTTCCTATCATCTAGAACTGAATCTCATTANTCTTCTATACCTTTTCCCTACACTCGTCGTCTTTCCTTAACATCTTCCTGTAGCCTTACCTCTTGCTGTTTCCGTCAAAGTGACGAGAAAAGGCACAGGAGTGAGAAGACTCGTTCAGCAGTACAGACAAAGGGGTGAAAGATCTGATAATCAACATAGCTAGAAATCAAATGCCATAGACACATGAGCATAACGTCGGCAGCTGGCGCCAAACTGCCCAACGTCCCACACTTTACGGGAACACGGACCAAGTTCAAGTTCAAGTTCAAGTATGTTTTTTGAGACAAGAAAGAAATACATCTCAAAGGGATAGAGTAGCTTAGGCTATTTCTAACCCCCCCCCCCCCACGGCCAAAGGAACCTTCCAAGGGCTGTACAGAACCTATATAAGCATGTACCCCCTGGTATGGAATCCACAGCCCCGCTCCTGTGCCAGGTAAGTCCACTACGGGGTCACCATAGCCCGTGCTACTTGGGAACTTTTGTTCCGGGTAGCTGAATCTAAGACACCAAGAACAGGTATGGAATTTCCTTCATGACAAAACGCAAAAGAAAACTAGAAAAGGTCCTGAGACATACAACCATTCTCGCACCGGAGCAGAGGGGCCTGGGCTACAAAGAAAGATTGTGGGAACTGGAGGTTGGGAGGACTGTGTGGACATGATAACAACATATATGATTTTAAGGGGGAATAAAAGTAAGAAAACAAAGAAACAATGGTAAAATTGGACGGAGAGAAGGGCGGAGAATATATGAGAAGCTAGCAACACTCATAAGTCACAGAGATCTCAGAAAGAACTTTTTTTCTGTATAAGTGCTGCAAATAGATATGATGGATTATGTGAAGAAATTGTTGGAGCTATAAACACGCAGGTTTATACATAAACATGACTGTAGCAACGAGAGAACAGTCATTGAATTAAACTACTATTGGTTGGAGAGAGATTTCTTCCCCGAGGTCATAGGCACATGTAGGTGAGTACGCCCCACACTCCTCTTTTACACTCTTCCCTACCCTCCCCATCCCTCTCTCACCCCCTACCCTCCCCATCCCTCTCTCACCCCCTCCCATACCCCCTCTCTCTCTCACCCCTCCCTAGAGACTTGGATTGAGCGCCACGCATCCCAATCTTCTCCTCCCTCGACTGAACATGATCACCTCCCCATTCTTCCCCCATGGATCGTCCCCTCCTCAGTACTTCCCCACCTTCCCCACCCCCCACCCCACAACCTAGCCTTTATGGACGCCCGTCATACGCTTCTCTCAGACTTGTGACATATTACGCCACCTGCACGCCATATATATTGCAAGATTCGATATCAAATAAATTGAGAATGGCTTAGAGGTGTGAAGAATAGTTTTGAAAAAAATATGGATAATAATATAATAAAAATAATAATAATAATAATAATAATAATAATAATAATAATAATAATAATAATAATAATAATAATAATAATAATAATAATAATAATAATAACGACACATAACACACTAACGTGATAGCACTTATCAATGGGAAAATCCACCAGGGCTAGGAATTGGAACTTGTGATTTTAGTACAATTTGCCCCGCTCCTGTGCCAGGTAAGTTACGGGCTCACCATAGCCCGTGCTACTTGGAACTTGTTCCGAGTAGCTGAATCTATAACAACAACAACATTTTAGTACAAATTGGGTTGTATGGCAATTACGTCAGTGATGGCCCAGACCTCACATCACGAGTGGATTTTCTCAATATTAATAAAACAACTATTATTATAATTTTATTATAAATATGCAGTCTGCATGTACACATTGGCGAGATACGGATAAAGTGAATGTTGTATTTAATAATATTATACTGTCTTTAACCTTCCCCCCCCCCCACTCCTCACCTGCTGATTGTCCCCCTGGTCTACGTAAGGCTTCTGTTGTGACCTCACAAAAAATTACGGGCTCACCATAGCCCGTGCTACATGGACATTTCGTTCTGAGTAGCTAAATCTGAAACAACAACAACGACCTCACAATAGCGAAACCTTCTTTAAAGCTCCACATGACGAGAAAATCCAGCTCCAGTTCTTGGATACCGATGTGACGGAGTGTGACGGCTGCCCTGGTGACTGTCAGCGTTGTCGCTAGTGACTGTGAGGAGGAAAAGTGGTTATGTGGATCTCAGACCCCCTTATTCTAACCCCCAGAGACCCCTGCAGGAGGTTCGATCCCACCTATTGTGTTAAGGAAGGTGTGGCTGAGGTTGTTTGTCCTCTCCTTCAAGACTAATTAATTGGTTTAACACCTTTGGCACCGTAACAAAGAAGACATTGTCATTATCCTTCACGAAATACACGTTTTCTTCCTCATTGAAAGTTCCAGGTCAGTTTTATTTAAGAGTACAATGTTGGACCAAAAAGGTAGTCTTTCAAGAGTATTTATAGTTGTATTATCACTAAGAGAGAGACACTGCCTTGTGAAGCGGTCACCAGAGCCCAAGAGCTCATCTTCCAGTCGTCGTCGTCGTGCCCGGGAGGGTGGACGACGACTCCCTGGAGTGCTCTACCACCGTGCCCCGGGGCGGTGGACGACGACTGCCTGGAGTGCTCTACCACCGTGCCCCGGGAGGGTGGACGACGGGTGCCTGGAGTGCTCTACCACCGTGCCCCGGGAGGGTGGACGACGGGTGCCTGGAGTGCTTTACCACCGTGCCCCGGGAGGGTGGACGACGACTCCCTGGAGTGCTCTACCACCGTCCCCGGAGGGTGGACGACGACTCCCTGGAGTGCTCTACCACCGTGCCCCGGGAGGGTGGACGACGGGTGCCTGGAGTGCTCTACCACCGTGCCCCGGGAGGGTGGACGACGACTCCCTGGAGTGCTCTACCACCGTGCCCCGGGAGGGTGGACGACGACTCCCTGGAGTGCTCTACCACTCAGCTGCCGGGCTCCCATCTGCCAGCTCAGGCCCGGGTAGGCGGCCACTTCCAAGGATAGTAAGAGTCCCGTAGCAGTCTTTTGGAAGACGTCAAACCGCAATACACTCCATTTTTAATCAGTTTGTATAAGACTTGACAAAAGTAACACTGACAGGCCTGGGGCAAGAGAGAGGATGAAAAATGTCAGAAAATATATGTTTTCACCACTCTTCCTAAATATACTAAAAAAGAATGATTCTGGAATGTTTAAAGTTACCGTCAGTCATGTTTACTAACCTGGAGGGTGATAAACAGTCTCCCCTCAGTCTAGTGTTCTCTTAGGTCAGTCTCCCCTCAGGTTAGGTTTCCCTCAGACTAGTCTCTCCCTTAGGTCCCATTTCCCCTCAGTTCAGTTGATCACATATCCATTCTAGCTAAATCCTACAATATAACTCCTCTTTTAGCAATATCAAGAACTAGACTCACATGCCATGTATGACCAACCATCCTGTGACATGGGGTCACTAGGTGACCTCTTGACCTCTACTCTGTAGCACAGCAAGGTAGCGGCTCCCCGCCAAACACACACCGAAACTACGATGTTGGTACAACGTTTGAAAAAGTTTTAACACCTCCTAACCAGTTATAACAACCAATATAGCAAGTTGTAACAACGTTCTAATACGTCATAAACACGTTAAGCCAAGATGTAACAACTTTATTGCAAGTTGTCACAAGCGGAAAATAGAGACAATTACGGTTTGTGTTTACAGGGTCACTGCTGTGT